>JALLAU010000377.1:0-15998 GCA_036939495.1 Thalassiosira hispida | reverse complement strand
AGTGCTCCCAGTCACTCTCCATACCGGACCCGTATCTCGATAGCCTAACGACTCCACAATTGGGAACCGCCAAGCCAAACATACGACTCGTCTTCTTGTTGCGGAACCACATCGTCTTGTTGACGCAGCCAAGTGAGAGGATCGACCTATAATCAGCACCGAATCGAAATGAGTCGCTATGGAATGGATGGTTTCCCCATTTGATGTGGGTAGTCCAAAGACAATGACTTTAGAGAAACGAAGAGGAATGATTCCTTGCCACATCCGGCCTTTCAAATTAGTCAACTGTGAGTTCAATATCATCTCATTGCCACTCAGATTAGTAGATTCTGAACGATGCGTCTCCTTGCAATGCCTGTATCCAACAGAGCAAGAAGAATGGGAGCATGTTCTCTAAATTGCGATTGGCCAGAATCAGCGAGCTGTGTCCACTTCTTTTGAATACGCCCCTCAAAAATATTTAGTGGGATAATAAACATTTCGTGACCGACTTGCCTCTAACTGATGCTCCAGGGCAGGAGGAACCTCACCTGGCTTCAAGGCCTTTCAGGGTAAACGAACGATCATATTGGGCGAGAGAGAATCAACCGTCTGCTGGCCGGTCGGCATAGTTTCAGAGCTTCATCGCTGAGGGGATTAACACCATACGCAGCCTTGAGCCTTGGATGTTTCCAATAACTATCCAACGGCACATTTTCTTGCAAGACAACGAGAACGGCGAGATGAGGTGTAATCTTCGTCCTTTCTATCTCATACAGCCAATCTTGCTATGCTGTCATTCAGGCGGAAACGCTTAGGTAAAATCGAGATCGGCCTTTCTACGCAAGTCGACCGTTGACTTCTGAGTCATGGAATCCATGTCTTGAGATAAATGATACTAGAGGGATATGAAGGTAAAGAGATGTGTAAAGTCACGACGAAGGATGCACTAAATGGGCACGATATGTCTCACAGTGAGGAAAGCAAAAGATATCAGGTCACTTGCAAAGGAGTCGTTTTGGAGGCAAAATGAAATATTTCATAGAGACCTTCAAGTACCTGCCTTAAATAAAGAGACGGGACGGCGAGGTGCAAACTTCTTAAACGTTACATTTGTGCTTTTGACACCGATTACGATCGTCTGAGGGACTAAGTGGAACATCCAATCTCTTCACAGCATATATTGCTAGATTGTGAGGTGCCGAATAACTTTGATCTCACAAGCCTGGCATGTTGACTGCTGAGCCATACCATTGATGGATGTAGACATAAGAACGATGATCAGGCGTTGATTGGGAGGGAGAGCTCCGCTGCGGGATGTTGCAAAAGTAGTGATACTGCGTTAGAAATTCCGAAAGCAATTATCATCTTGTCTATGTCTTGGTAAATGAGCAAGTGTCTGCACATACATAAGTTTCACCAGCCACGGTGGTGACCAAGGCGATATAACAAGATAAAGTTGATCTCTAGAGATGATATGACGAGAACAGTTCTATTGCGTGTAATATTGCGATTGTGGCGCTCATGCAACATTGTCATATTTGATCGAGCAAAATCATCTAAATCTAACCATAGTGCGAAGAGGGAGAGAGAGTATTGTATTCTTGCGTTGGCAAGGAGGGGCGTTTCCTGCCATGCTACTTGAACGTGTTGGCAGCATCTTCCCATCTCTGACACTGTTTACCAGTCCCCGATTCCACCGCATTGCTTTTGCACTTCTCTACACACCTTTGGGAAAAAGATTCCCCTGTTGTCTCACCAGCAGTAGTTGTTTTTGGCGACGGTACTGGATAACCAAATTCAAAAACACATTCACAAAGTACAGGGCGTTCGTTAGAACCACACGTGTGTTGAAGCTCACATATGGTGCGTATAAGTGTGTGGCAACCAATAATAGAATTGGCGGCTGCCTGTATTGTAGAAACAGTGAAAGTTGTTGGCATCATAATTGAAAAAACATGTAACAGATAATCATATTAGAACTACGACTTACAGTACAATTGATACGTTGGAATAGCATTGCTACATCATCAATCCTCGGCATTGGATCCCTTGCTGGCATAACATTGAACGTAAGAGTATTCAAGTCATGCTGTTGGAGAAACAAGTTTGAGATGTGTTTAGTCAAACTATTGAATCAATGGGTTGGGTAGGACAGCTATCCAACAAAGCTTACCACATCGAGGGGAGGATCGAAAGTGTCCCGTGACAGCTTTGCATTAGGCCCAGATATTGCAACAGCGTTTGTATCAGACTGGGCCCCAGTGATGATTGCCAACCCTCCGCCTGTAGTTAAGAACATCAGATGATGGAGTCAGATGCAGAGATAGTGATATATGGCAGACATAGACACAAAAACACATTACTCACCTAGGCTGTGTCCTGTCACCTGAATATTCTGTAATCCCTTTGTATCCTTTAAATAATTGACAAATCCAGTCGTTTCACGGTAGAAGCTGACCTTCTTAATCGAAGCAGACTGAAGTTGGGCCATGATCCACACCATCTAAAACAGCAGAACCTGGCATTAGATACAGACAGAGTGAATCAGCTGACATAGCACGCAAACCAAAAAATGCTCACTTGATGTAAAATAGGCGTGAAAATTTCCGAAAATGGAAGAGCGAATCGGAGGCATTGGAATAGGACAGCGGCGATCCACAGTTGGGCATCAGCAACAAAGTCCCAAGCCGTTTGAGATGAGCGTATGGCCAGAACAGCGCTAGGACTTTCATCTGCGTCTGTGTAAGTTATTAACTTGTAGTTCACCTATAGAAACAGAATTAGATAAGTGCAGACAACAGTAAATCTATACTGCAAAATTTACAAAAACTCACCGCAGACCCAAAATTGAACTCTTCATATTGAGACGACGATTTGAACTCGTTAATCAGCTCAATATTATTTGTCGCTACTCCGGAGCCAAACCATTCATCCAATAACTTCTCCGTATTCTCATCAGTAGTGGACGCCACCTTGGATAAGAATGCAAAGTCAGCCAGAGCAAACTTATTTGAACCAAATCCCTTGTTGAGGTGGCAAGTTGGATAGGGAAGATGAGGCTGAGGTTCATATGCGAAGCCATCAACCAAATTAATTGTTTTTTTTGAGTTTTGGTGATTATGAGGATCTTTTGACTGTTGATTTAACACCTCTAAGTCGCGAAAAAATAGTTGCAAGAATAAATCTTAGCCAATGTCATCAAAGATGGGAGAATAATAAGTACTACACATTCCAGATCAATCTTCTTTTTCCCTTGACGGCCGGAGATTTCATGTTATGAGTAACATCCATGACACCGTAGACCGCGTAGGAATTACTTGGAAATTGCTCTCATCAGATCTCAATCGACTTACCTACGGCAACCAGGACGAAAAAAAGAACACACAGAACGTAGGTCCATGTCCAAAAACGCCTCGCGGCGTCACCACCAACTGCTACTATCTGGTACAGTCGCTGGTTTTTCTTCCACGTCTTCCTATCTTTCGTCAGTTTCTTTTCAAAGTGATTCTTTCGGTCACACTCAAGCATCAGAACACGTGGGCACAAGTAATGACGGGCAGCTGAGAACACCCCAAGGAACGAAAATAGCTGAGAATTGCAAACAACTGGGTCAGAATCTACACTATATCTCATCAATAATGATCAAGTCATACGTTATGCAGCATCTCACCGTTGCAGAGGAAATATTCTTTTGAACGCAGAGATATGTCAACGGAACCAAGTAGAGAAACAGGACTTGAAGACAGATGACCGTCCTTGTTAGACCCCTTTTTGGAACGGAACGTTGGTAAATTTCCCAGTAGCGGTACAACGTAGGGTTGTCGTCATTAACGATATCTCTCCTTAGATCCACCAACTTGTACGTCGCAAACCCAACACACGTGAAGAATATAATGATGATGATAATCGCCAATCCCAGCAGCACAGAAGCGGGAAGACCAAACCACACTAAAAAACTTGCAAATAAAAGAACGATGATGATATTTCCAAGGAGATTGCACGCTATGTTGGAATTGATCTGTGCTTCCGTAATACTGGCATCCCCTTGAGTGATGGGTATAGCAGAGTGTATTCCCCCTTTACGGCAGAATAGCTTCTCCAAACTCCACGAATCACGTGTCACATAAGTTGTATTTCCCAATTTTTTTTCCAATGTAGGTAGAAGCTCTGGCTCATCTATTTGAACAAAGCATGGGTTCCATTTTCGATTGGCAAAGAATGAGTAAGGGCTCTGGGCCGCCGCCATGTCCTTGGATAGACAGTTGATGCAATTGAAGAATTTGTTGTCCTCCATGACATTTTCAAGAATGTCCACCCTCTTGAGGTTGATGTGCGTACCCGATAGTCTGTATTGCATAGTACGAACAGTGCCGTGTCCCGCCTTCTTCATCCAATAAATCACCCTAGCCCCCCAGGGATCACCGTCAACCAACGAAGTGTCTTCCTCCTCTTCCATCATCTCCAAGCAAGCCCATATTTCTAGCCAGAATTCACAAGCGGAGAAGAAACACCAAAATAGTAGGATGCTTGCAAACCATGTGAGCAAAGATATTTCCCACCAGTTATCCAACTTGGCGAACAGGGTGATGATGAATGTCAAGATTGGTGTTCCTAGGTATAGGGTGAATGCAATCCAATCTGTGGTTACTACCCCCAGTCCAAAGCTGCGTAGGAAAGGGTGACCATTGAATGTGTCGATTACAAATCTATGACATGCAAAGAGATAAATTATAAGTATAAAAGGTGATTGGTGTTTGCCCATAAATATCAAACACATACAGCACTCACCGCGTGGCCAATGTCATACCCATTGCGAAACTATACACAAATACCGGGATAGACAACAGCACAGCAATAAACGCTTCAGCTTTCAATCCACTATTGCTCGTTGCTCCCAGTAAAGTAACCAGCTCGATGAATACGAATAGCAGGATACAAAATCCTAGTATGAATAGGAATCCACCTATACTGATGTGTACAAAAACACGCAACCAAATGAACGAATGAAAGTGAGTATAAAAGAAAGAGGAAGGGTGAATGCAACAAGTGTGATATTATGGACCGACCTACAAACATCGCCATAAGACTATACAACGCTCGTAAAAAGCTAAACGCATAGCCATGATCTTTGGTCGATTTGACGAGAATTCCTCCGTCGCCATCGCCCTCATTATTTTTTACATGGTCAGCTTCCTCTTGGTCGTTATTACAAGAAACGCCATCGCCGCCCCTCCTCTCCTCCAAGATTAATTGGCCACCGGCCTGTTCGTACACTCGAATCTCCCTCCCAGTGGGACGGAATCGCATTCCTTGGGATTGGAGGCTGAAATCATCTACTACGTGTTGGAGCTGAAGCGAAGACTGCTGCTTATGCTTTTGGGGCTGTTCCTCTGCTACTTCCCCTACCGCCACCGGAACGGGAACGTCCAAATCGGTCTTGGACATGCTGTTGCTGTTGTCGCCGCTTGCCTCCTCATCATCATCATGGTCATGGGTGACTTCCATCGTCTCATCATGGGAGATTTCCATGATGTCGTCAGCGACTGTCAATAAAAAGGGTTGCTGTTCTTTGTTGTTTGGAGTTACTCTTGTGATGGTGTAGGGTGTAGGTGTATGTATCGTAGTAGGTAGGTCTCCACACTGGGATATTAAATTATTGACTAAGAAATCGAAAATAACAGATCAATCTTCAAGCTTCAAGTTGTTCTTTACCATGTCGTTTCATTGATTGAACGTCTAAATCGCGATGAGCCCAAAAGTTCTTTGTTTTGCTAAAGACGTCTTGTTGGGTGAGATTTCTAGCGTAGGAATTTGTAGGATACCGCAATTCTAAAATTTCAGCAAAAGACATTTGTTTCTTTTTTATATCTCTGACGTGTTACAGCCATCTGATTCTCAATGATCATTTAGATATCAATTATTGCTTTTTTAGCCAAACGACTCGTTCTCATTTTTCTGGCTTCGCATTAATTGCGGCTGGGTCGAATCCAACAACTTCTCGAACTGGGATTTTTTTCATGAAAGTTGTTGGGAGCTAGGTATGAGCGGCCAATCAACCCAAGAGGAAAGAGAGAGTGAGAGGGGGAAAGAAGAGAAGAAGGATTATATATTTTGATCTCTTGGCCAATCTCTGTAGATCACCATCTCTACAGAAATCTTTGTACAGATCTTTATGGAGGTATAGATCTTTCTCTCTTTCTAAGGTTCTCTCAACACTGATAGAGATACCACATGGTGATTTTCGTATTGAACTATTATATATATCTCTACAAAGACGAAGAGAATGATAGATCAGTACTCTGTACATCGGCTGATTTCTTTCAATCTGTGTCGATGGATCTCGAGATCGATCTCAATGTCAATTGATATTGATAACGATCGATAAATCTCTAGATCAATCTATGCGTAGATAATCTCGAGATCGATTGACATAAAGATTGATCTCGAGATCGATCTATGTCAATCGATATCGGTATCGATTATATTGATATCTATCAATCAATCTCTAGATCGATCTATGCATAGATCGATTCATGTACAGATCAATCTAAAGATCGGTTGGTCTAGATATCAATCTATCAGGAAATCGATCAAGCATGACTTGCACATGCAGCGCAGCTAATCATATTGCATGTATGATCAGATATCTCACTTTCAAATTGTGTAGACACCTTGCTCATTGTTCTACTTCGATCCCCCTACGCTACAATACAGATATCAGCTCTATTTAGGATACCAAGCCATTCCTGCATGTATGGCAGAATAGTTCCAGGCTGTTGCATAGTGTTGCGGCGTTAGACTGGTATGTAATGATTCTGCTAAACGTAATACAGACCTATTTGATTACCTACTATTAGAGTGCACACAATTCGTTTTAGCATCAAAGCAATATCTTTACAACGCTGCCAATGCAGCATTGGCAGAGCAAAGAACGTGCCACGAAATCACCAAGTTGATGATCGCGCCAACAGTCCACAATATAGCACGCCAGGGCTGGATGCGCAAAATCATGTAAAAGACAAAGTGTGCAAGTCGAGAAAAAACATAGAGCTCAATAGCCCTCGGAGCCCAATCCGGCATATCAAACTGTGTCCATGCATACGCAGTCAACAAAAAGAATGGCTCACTCTCAACTGAATTTCGCTGCATGGCCTGAAAGCGCTGCATATCGTTCATCGTACGGTACGGTCCGGCAAACGCACCAAGAGAGTAGTAGAGGAAGTAGAAAAAGCTCTTGCCCATGAAATTGTATCCCCGCCATTTTTCTATTTGACTTTCTGGAGCTGTATCTAAGTCTCCAAACTTTCCTTTCAGTTCGTTGGCAATCTGTAATGACAGCAGAGTTTTATTGATACGTCTGTGAGGGTCAAATTATTGTACCATACTATCCTTGAATGAAAGTATGAGAGCTGAAAAACAACACACTTACACGAACACGGACAGCGCATAGATGCAAAATCATAATCTTCATCGTAAAGACAGCTGTGGCCCAAGCCAGTGTCTGCATATACTTTGCGTCATCGGTCATGGTGATAGTGATAGGTAGCGAGGAAAAGAAATAAGGAGACGACGATATTCTAGAGGTGATATTATTATGATGAGAACAGTTCTACAATACCGATGTAATATAGCATTGTCGGATAATTCTCAAGCAGAATCATCTGCAGCCAATTTGATTCATTTATGTTCTTCCTGCTCGGGAGGCGATCGATTCTTTCGCATGCAGTCATGCAGCATAGATAATGCTCAAGCAATATCATCTGTAGCCAATTTGATTCATTTACGTTCTTTCTGCTCGGGAGGCGATCGATGGTTCACGACAACACCATCTTTCTGATTCTTTCTGACGGTGTTTCGTCATAATATCACCTAGCTTTTGCCCATTTTGCATGCAGGGTTACTATCCGCGATCCGCGAAGTCACAGGAGCCCACAACCCCAACCAGAGCCACATGCTTCTTTTTTGTTCCGACAAGCGGCGCTATTCGAGGAGACTATCGACGCTGGGCTTGCAGCTGATTGCAGCTTATTACCTATGCATTGATTATGTCGATGTATGTGATCGATGTCGATGGGGGAGAGTGATCTGCATGTTCATGTTGCTGGTGAAAGAAGAGGTTGAAAGTTCAAGAGGGGGAGAAATGGGATAATATGGCGGGAAGCGGCTGATAGTGATTAGCAAAAACATGATATGTAATTTTATGTAATTGTTCAAATCCTTCATGAAACACTCTGAGCGTATTTTTACTTAAACCTTATTTAACCAACCGCTGCGCCGCCAACTGCTGCCAACCTCACAAACACTCAAATCCTCTCACTCGCTCGCAACATCCGCAACGTTGCTTCACCCTCAACCAAGAAAGAACCAACGCCACGGCTGAGGCTGCGGAGAGGGATAGATCTCTCTGTTTTGTTTTACGAAAAAGCAATGAAAGTGAGACGCCGACAACAAAGAACGTCATCATCCTCCTATTCAGGAAGGCGTCCCTACTATTCTTCCCAACCCTCATCCGATGACGAAACCAATTACAACTCCCTCCGTCTTTACGCCCCAACATTCATGATCCTATCGTCCTTCCTCATAGGATGGTTACTAGGTCGACACGAAGGTGCGCGAGGCATGGGAGTCAACTTCACCACGGGCACAAAGGATATACTTCTATCCATGGGCAATACCATCCTCATCTTCTGGGGCCTCGCCGTCCGTCAAGAATGTGAATCACCCGATGGCCGACAGAATAATGTGTCATATTGCTCGATACCCCAACTACTTGGTAAATTGATGCGGGAACGAGTGTTGTTAGAACGACGGATGCAATCGACGAAAGAATATGGAGCATATTACAATTCAATTTTCAATGATGTTTCTACAAAGCCATCACCTAATTTTCCTTCTTCGGTAGATAAGACGAGTGAAAAGAGAAAGAGACAGATCCAACGTCAAAATATACAAACTCCATTATTCTTGGCATCGTCCGAATCCACTCAAAGATTGACCAGACGGATACTCATTAAGCATCTACAGGCTGTATTACGTGAAAAGAGTGTATCGTCACAAAACAATCCACCACCAACATTTACATGGATCACCGCCGGAGATGCCACAGCAGCAGCACATGGCAACCTCTACTCGCAAAGCTACACGGCAATACTCCAAGATACAGTACAACCTGCCTTCCAATCCTTGGGGATACGTTTCCAAGCTAGGAATTATGGCATGGGACAATATAGTTCAGGACCCGAATTGGGACTGTGTATGAATGAGGTATTTGGGGATGATATCGATGTGTTGCTATGGGACTTTGCATCATTGCAATCGAGTTGGGAGTTGCCTCGACGTTCGATACTGTGGAGCAATCGAGCGGGGATGCACCCCACTCGTCCGATTCTCTTCTCCCTTGATACCTATGGGGATAGATTTGAGAGCATCATGGACAAGAAAGGACTGGGTACCATACTGATGGATGCTGATGCCATGTATACTCTGCGTGAGAAAATGCCAGATTCCAATGTTGTACTTCACCTGCCAGATGCATTACGGAATTATAAATGTGGTGAATCGTTGGAGGGAGGGGTGAGATGTGATGACAATATGAGGAACTTTGTTTGTTACCTGGATGGCGAGATGACGGACGGGGGTGCCGATGGAAGGGCTGCTGCCAATACCAAGGTTTGTCATGCTAATAAATTCAAGACGAAGCCAGACTGGTGAGATTGTGTGTTCTGTTTGTTTCAATGATTGCATTGATATCAGTTTACTCACATCTTGCCAATACCATATTATTTATATAGCATCGACGCAAGATATCAAGTCTCTTGGCATCCTGGATGGAAGGATCACATGCTAAAGGGTCGTCTGATAGGACACTTTCTGATCAACTCGCTGGAGGACGCGCTAATTGAACTCGACCAACTCAAAGTGCAGCATGGCAGTGATGATCCAAAATTGCTTTTAGATGCATTGGAACGATTGGAACAACGTGACAAACAGGAGTTTCAACAGATGGCACCAGACACTAAAATATGGGACGACGAAGGAGCCGTTCATAGCAAGATGGGGTCTGAAATGGTATTACGTGGAGAATCAATATGTCATACAGCTCTCTTGCCATCAAGGTCACGGTTGGAGGGTATCACGACAGAAGTCGAGAATGGCGTATTCGACAAGGGCGTGAATCAGTTTCTAATGAGTACACCAGAGGATGGGTTACTCCCCCTGGCATTTGATATGAATGATCGGCAGCTCTGTGAACTGTTGGAAGTGGATCACAAAGATTTCTTTTTGGTTAGGGAGCAAGATGGGTGAGAGCTCTTCCTTCTTTGATGTGCCATGAATCCATATAACACCTCTTTTCTATATGTTTTCTGACTCAAAAGCAACTCTCTCTCAACTGCACACTCTATCTAGGTGGGTATCCACAGTTGTACCAAACAATAGAGAACTGGAGGTTTACGAACGTTCCACTCCAGTGGAAGGTATCATAGTTCTCTGCTTGAAAATATGGTGAGTGAGGAACCCATCTTCTCTCTCGTGAGAGACCTAGTTGGCTCTTCCATGCTGGCACTGGTTGTGTGTTTTCTGATTTTTTCTGACTTACACATAATGTACACATCCTACTTCCCATACAGCCCCCTGAACAAATGCCCCGATGCATACATACCCATTTCCAATTTAGGGTCGAAGCTCTTCATCACAGTCGATGGTAAGCCCGTCACCAAGGTAGAGAAATTGGATAGTTGCCACATCCTCATGGGAGAAAGTGGGAGCATACGCTGGGGTAAAAAGGATCAATTTGAGTTACGACTTCGTATCCATGATCCTGGTACACTGCATGTGCTCAAGATATCCTCCATTATTGTGTTTTAGAAAGGGAACATGATGAGAACACATATTCAATATCACTCGTGTTGAAAAATAACAACGTTTGTGCAACACGCACCACTTTCATTTCAAATAACATTCATTTTTCTAATATTATAATACACATCAACATCAGTATTATTGAAGCAAGCCGCATAACACCCTTTTATACCAACAATACCGCATTCACACATCCATCCAACTCGGGATTATTCGTAACCTGCGCCATCTTACCCCAAGCCACTTTACCAGAAGTAGTGACCAACCCCAAATCACTGACGTTTACTTCAATAATGGTACCTTTCGTCAATACGCCCAAATTGGTATACAATAAACTACTGGGATTCTTCTTGACCCCCAAAATATCCAATTGAAAGGATGTTTTTAGTTCGGGATGTGTCACATTGGCACGCTTCATTCGCAGTCCAGTAGGGCGAATGAATCGTTCGTACTTGGGTGCCTTTCTCGTAAAATTATCCCCCACAAAGGTACATTTAGTCACAACACGTTTCCACGCCTTATTCTTCTTCTGTCCAGTCCGCTGAATCTTGAACATTTCATCATCCGCCACAGGCTTGACCTTGGGAATGGGCACCTCCCACTTCCCCGCCTTCTCCTTCCGTTTTTGTTTGACCGTATTACTCAACACCTTGGCACGACTCACTCCCTCGCGATCCAACAGGTAGGCGGGCACGGCACCATCCGCCACGGCCTCGTCATTGGCATGTTTGTTCGATCGTTCGTTATGCTGGGCGATGGTCTTGCGCATGGTGGCCTTTTCCTTGAACCGGCGTTGATTGTATAGTTTGGCGCGGAGGCCGTGGACGTGTTGGGCGAATTGGGATCGTTTGTGGACTAGGCGGGCTTCGCGCTTTCGGTCGCGTTCCTCGGCGTCGAAGCGACGGCCGTGGAGTTTGCGGTGGCGTTCCATGTGTTCATGTTGCGGCATGGTTGTTGTTTATTTGTTTTAGTAGTATTAAGGAGAGAAGAATGCTATGCTGGGTGTATGGGAAGTTATGCTATTGGTTTTGGCGGTAGCGCCATGGAGGTTGTTCTTCTTGTGTTGATTTTTTGTTGGTTGTTCCGGTGGTTGCCTGGTGAACCGCCCAACGGACGGACGGACGATCACCTCACTCGCCGTGATCTGCCGTGATGCGGCATTTTGTCACGGGACCGTTTTTACTTGTGACTGTGGATAGTTGCTAACCTAACCCTAATATAACCCCAACCCTAACCCCCTCTATTATGCTTAGGTCGACTAAAGTGGCTATTATAGTTATTTTAGTGATGGCAAATTGCTTCACAAGTGTCTAAGGAGTGGCTAATCTGGCGTCTACACGGGAAACGAAATGGACGACAACCGACAACTCAGATCAGAAACGACTCGTCGTCGTCATTTTTCCGTTTATTAGAACCTTTTTTGGTTCGCACAGGTTCGCACTCCGCTCTTCGGTCGCCAATCGATTGCATAGATAATAAGCACGACTCCTAGCAGCTCATAGGCCAAGTTGACCCATTATTTGATACTCAAGAGAGGCCTCTCTTGCCGTCAATCTCAATCTCTCTTCTCGTCTATTTGTGTCGTTATTCATCTTGGATCTCTGCTTGCTTGCCAGCTCGACGCCGATCGATTGCATATTATAATAGAAGACAAAAACACACAAAGTGAGATATCATTACAGTTCGTCTCATCGCAACAACAACATTACTATAAATAATAGTAACAATCATGGGCAACGATCAATCCACCGTAATCGACGAAGAGCGCAAAATGCTCGAATCCCTCTACCAAATATCCGAAGGCCGTCTCGACTCCGGACAGCACAACCACATTAACTCCGCCGTGAATTCCGGCACCTCCGCACCCAACTGTCAACCCTCTCACACTGTCAAGGAAATCGAGGAGGAACGCAAACTCGAGAAGGAGGAGGAGGAGCGAAAGAGGATTGCCGCGGAGGTGAGGGAGGCGGAACGATTGGCGGGTTTGTTGGATATTAATGATACGCAGCACAGGGCTTATTTGGAGGCACAACAACAACACCAGCAGCAGCAGCAAAAGAGGAATAATAGTAGTAATAATACTATGGAGAGGATGGATTCGAATAGTTCCAATGGTAGTGGGGCTGCTGCGGCGGAAAAGGGATCGCTGGGGTCGTATGTGCAAATGGCCAAGACTGGGTATCAAGAGCTTGTCAATGCTATTATTCGGTGAGTCATTTTTTTTTTTTTCACTCCTTCTTCCTTTTATTATATTGCGTTGTGTGTGTGTGTGGGTGGTGGCGCTGCGCCATATGAATTTGATGAGTGGGAGAGGTATAATATGGCAGGAATCAAAAATGCAATGAAAAAAAAAGAGATACAGTTGAGAAAGAGAGAGAGAGAGTTTCTGATGAATACAGTTTTATACTTGTCACTACCAAAGAAAAATACCATTATTGCTTAGACATATTCTGTTGCCTTCCTTCTGAAACCTCCAGTTTAGTTGATCTATCTGTTTCAACGTAATTGCTTGGTTCTGGTTCGTTCTCTTTTGGGGGGGATTGCATTTATTGTATGGTTTATTCAACAAAAACCTTTGTTCGACTGACTGTTTTTTTCAATGCAATATATTTTGGGGGGAACGGGATTGTCTCTTTAATGTTTTGCTCACATCATCATAATCATCATCGCAATTGTTCCCCCATCTTCCCTTCCAAAACCAGTCCACCACGTGCCAAATATCGCGAAGAACACCTAGGCCCGCCAGCATTCTCCTTCCTCGGAAAACGCTTCACCCGCACCGACTTTACGCTCCAAACGAAACGCGGCTTAAACTTGCAATGCTCGCATTGGGAACCGGTGGAGCGGACAACCGGTAAAATCCCCGTGGTTGTTTACATGCATGGGAATGCGAGTGCGAGGGTGGAGGTATTGCCGCAGTTGACGGTGTTGTTGGCGTTGGGTGTGGCTGTGTTTGCGTTTGACTTTGCGGGGAGTGGCAAGAGGTGCGTGTGTGTGTGTGTTTGTGTTTTCAACATCTGTTTGAGTTTGTTCCTTTTTTTGTCCTTGTTCCAGTACTGACTTACTTGGTCGCAATATATATATGCAGTGACGGGGAGCATGTTACGTTGGGATATTTTGAGAGGGAGGATTTATTATGTGTAGTGGCACATTTGAGGGCGACCGATGTGGTGTCGACGATTGCGTTATGGGGACGATCGATGGGTGCAGGTGTGTGTGTGTGTGTTTTTTTTACAATCTATTTGAGTTCATTCCTTGTCATGGTCTGTACTGACTTGATTACATCTCATGGTACCTATCACACAATGATCTGTAAAGTCACTGCCTTAATGCATGGAGACCGTGACCCCAGCATCGCTGGTATGGTCCTAGACTCGCCTTTCTCGGACTTATCTCGCCTGTGCGAGGAAATGGTAGACAAGGCACGCGACCAGGGAATTACCGTTCCTGGCTTTGTCTCGTCAGTGGCCATACGAATGATCCGGGGCACCGTCCGTAGACAGGCAGATTTCGATATCAAGGACGTTAGTCCCATTGCCCACGTTCCGCATTGCTTCATCCCTGCATTGTTCGTGGCTGGAGAGGACGATGACTTTATCAACAAGGCGCACTCGCTTTCGTTGCATGACGCGTACGCCGGGGATGCCAATATGATTGTCGTTGATGGCGATCACAACTCCAACCGTCCTAGATTTATGTTTGATTCGGTATCCATTTTCTTACAGGCGTGTTTGCAAATACCGGCTGATTGGCAGCTGAAACTTCACCCGTCGATGAACATTTTATCTCCTCCGTGGCGGTTCCCTGGTGCGCCGAATTCGAGAAATCACTCGCCGACAGAGGCCATGCGATTGCAACGGCAGGAGGGAATGATTACCATGACATCGCCAACGAGGAAGGCGGCCGTAGAAACTAATAGTGTTATTGATGTGGAAGAAGAGGCAGCTGCGGCGATTGCGGCTGGTTTAGATTTTGATGATGATGACGTCGGCGCAGATATAAATGTTGAGACGCTGGGCATGACGAACGAGAGACAAAAAGAGATTCAAGGGTCATTATTCCGCATGTTAGGTCGCGAGAATGAAGACGGCGATGAAGGAGAATCACATTGTAGAGGTGCAGTTACTGAAAATGCTTCAACAAATATTGATGGAGATGACGGTGGTTCTTCTGACGAGGGGTCAAATACACCAATGTAATGCAATTGTATCTAGTAATTTTGCCAATTTCGTCGGGCTTTCAAAGTATGAATGATTTTATCCTTATTACATAATCCCTCTCCCTCACATAATAGTCCCTATCCGCACCCGAAATACCCCGATCCAAATCATTACGTTCTCATCCTCGTCTTATTCCTCATAGGTAAGACAAACCATTTTGGATGATACCTTCGGGGAAAGTTGCTCCAGGAGTTGTTTGCGTGAACTGTTTAGATAAATTGAATTGAGATTCACGAAAATTACAAATATCAACCACAATAGCTCTACAATCTTGAAATGACGCTGATACGTTGGGGGATTAGGTTTGCCCTCTCTTTTGTAACTAGGTACAAATTGAAACCAACTGCTGTATTTTCCAGGTATTTGCAAAAATCCATTTTTTTTTTTGCACAGTGTGCGTGTATTCTGCACTACCATACTTACTGTGCGTTGACTTCAATCAATGACCCTTTTTTGAAGTGACTAAAATCAAGGACTCTTAATTAAGGAGCTTATCTCTATTTGTAAATGCCCGATTGTCTTAGTTGTTGGTTTTGGGGAGTAATTCAAACACTGAACTACCCCACAAAACCAACAACTGAACAAATCGGTTGGTCGGAGATGGAGATATAAGCTCCTTAATTTCAGGGTTATCGACCCCTTGGCATACGACCACCATTGCTCTTTTTCGCAGCGAGACCATTCTTGCAAGACTGAGCAATGATAAGTGCTTCATAGTTTGATTTTGTTCGGTAAGTGAGAGTATCCTTCTCCTCTTCTTCCTCTTCACTCTCGTCTACTAACGTACGCTTCCTCTTCTTTTTGGATTTGGAAGTTCCACCTGCTTTACTTCTACCTGCTTTACCCTGAGTATCAGTGCGCCGGATTGGATATGGCATTGAATCACGAGCCTCTCGCACACGTAGAGAAGGTCTGGGGACTTTGGAAAGAGCAGCG
>JALLAU010000376.1:0-16043 GCA_036939495.1 Thalassiosira hispida | reverse complement strand
AATAACTAGGTGGTTCTTGGTTTTTGGGTTTTCAGTCGTGTTGTCCAAGACCGTACGAAATTGCTAGGTAGGCTGAACACTCAGGATTGTGATGGCCCGCGTAGCCAAGGTTGTGATACGCGCCGCTTGATTCAAGCTCCGCCGCCCTGAATAATAACCCCAATGCCTCATTCTGGTATTTTTTCAAGCCATACATCCCATATATGCAGTACTACCATCGCATACAACCCCGCTGGATCTCGATCATTTACCTCAACTCGTGTTTTTGCACCTTTTCATTGACTCTGCCTTTGTTTTCTACGTGGGCATTCTGCAGAAAGGATAGCAACTCTGGATATCCCCAATACTGCATCTGAGATTGTACTGATACAATCTTGGCATAGTGTTGCTTCACAAGTCTGATACTCATGTTGTTTTGGTAATCTGCTGGGGAGATGAATGGCACAGATAGGACAATCTGGCTGTGGACTGTGGAGGGGGCTGTTTGAAGAGAACTTTATCATCAATCACTGTTGGTATTAGATTGGCGTCAGGAGCTTGTTCTCTCCCGAGTAAGACTTCTTCTTTGACTTTTTGCCCTTCTTCCCCATGCTGTTGACGCTTCGTCCAGAAAATGATCCACGGGAATAGTGAAGCAGGTTTGTTAGAGATGTGCCTATGCAGGTAAAAGATGAGCAGTTGTCCTTCATGCAACTCTACCACTGTTAGGAACGTGCCAAACTCCAAAGAGAATGGGTAAATACATGATGACGCCGTCTTCCGATTGATTCCCCGACTCTCCGTCCATCTCGCTTCTATCCAGGAGGTAGTAGGTAGATACCTACCTGTTGTACGTAGAGAGCCTTAACATTTTCATTTTTTTCCAAAATAATGACCTCGCACCAGAATTGTTTTTTGGCATTGGTAGTAGTGAACAACATTGAACCACCATGCAAGACGGTGAAAGTTCTATCAAACAAAAATTCCTGGTATAATATGCTGCAGGACGACCGCCTGAAAACAGCCAGAAAACTAAATGAAGTGTCAGAAATTATCACATGATGTTGGAAATCAAAGTAAGGTCTGTATTTGAAAAGGGGACAAAACTCTGAAATAGTCCACTCAAAATTATGATACCTCAAAACAATGAGTTTGGCCGAGTGAAAACATGTATGAAATTGTCATATTCATGATCTTGTTAGTACGAGTCGGTAGTACCTCACTTCAAAAATAATTTAGCACGATGAAAATCTCCATCATATCAGATTGGGGTAAATGATGTACTTTCCCATAGTACACAAGATGTGTAAATCTTTCTCTCTCGTAATCTCTTCTCTGTTGATTAACCATTCCGTGTATCGTATCTATTATGTATTCATTCACACCTTGTTCACACGGAAACGCACGATTTAGTAAAATAGGAATACTTTTAGTATCATTTGACAGTGTGATTCCTGCTTTCTGATGTGTACACATGAAGTGCATCATCATGGAACTCGCGAAGTGCGTTGAATATACGTAAATTTTGTTCAAGGTCAAGGCTCGAGGCTGCAGATGTGATCCAACAATCGCAAAGCGAACAATTGCACAGCTGTCATGTTGGCATCAGCTCTTTCTGTGAAGTCCCTGCTGCCAAATGAGTAATGAGTAATGTGATATGCAAGTCAATTTCCATGAGGACGGTCGTCCACCTAAGGTAGGAAGCGTTCAATGATATGGCGATACCGAGCAAAGAGATTTCTCTGACTTTGATTGGTATGAAATCTATGAAGAGATGAAATGTAGACAAGCAAACAAGCAATACAATTATCTTGCCTCTTTCTTTGATATAGGTCAATACGTATTCATGGTCATGACAATGATAGTTTGTTAGACATGACACAGACCTTTCATTGTAATATTATGTAATAGAACCAAACCTTTTCAAACAACACTTATGTGAGAAGAGCAAACAAGCCCCAAACAGGTTATTTAAGGGTTAATTCACAATAGGCCCATCTAATCTACGTACCTACTAAGGTACGTACCTATCCTGGATCCCAAAAGATCCAAAAAGGGCAAGAAGATGGACGGTCATAAGGAAAATCCTGAACCCAGCCTTTAGAGAAGTCATACCAGGGTAGAATACCCGCCCCCCTGCGTTAAGATACCCATACTACACCCCAAAAATCAAAAGTTGGGCTCCAGACCGCGGTCCCGCGTTAAGGCTGGGTCCGATTTTTTTCTAATGACCGTCCCGTGAGCGAAGATACACCACAATACCCTATGTACAATATCTACGAACAGCGACTTCACAGATAGATGCCAACACCACTCATTTTTATATCCCCAGCCAGCCTACACTCCGATCCTCTTCGCTTTTCGCTTTCACTTCACTTCCTTTCAGCATTTAATTGTACCAACCATGATGTTTTCCCATCGAACGCTCCGCGGGGCCACCGCAATCCGCACTGCCCGATCGCCATGGATCACCGCATCCAACCGTTTGACATCATCGTCGCCGTCTGATGCCGCGGCCGTGGTGGCCAGCAGATCCTTCAGCTCCCGCTCGAGCTTCGACCTACCCGATCCACGTAACTTCATGTCTTACCAAAATACGTTAGACTACACCAAAGCCCAAAAATGGAATCCACAACTCTCCAAAATCGTCGCCACAATAGGCCCGACGTCCGAACAACTTCCGGTATTACAAGACATTGTCAGGTCGGGCATGAGGGTGATGAGATTGAATTTTAGTCACGCCACCGTGGAGGAGGTGGAGTTACGCATGACCAATTTGCGCGCTTGTAAGGGACGGCATAGTATCTTCCATCCGGACTCGTCCGAGGCCACGGTTGCATCCACGGGTGAATCAAGCGTGCATAAGAATGTCAGGGCCGTGTTGCTCGACACTCGTGGCCCGGAATTACGCACTGGTAAATTGGCGGGGGATCATTCTGGGCACGAAACTGTCCATTTCGAAGCGGGGAATACGGTCACGTTGTGTACCACTGACGAAGATCGTGATAGCGGAAGCACGGCCAGTCGAATGTATATTGATTATCCCAAGCTTCATCAGTGTTTAATTCCGGGTATGAAGGTACTATTGGACGATGGTGCCATCACCTTAACTGTGACAGAGGTAGAATCTGATAAAGAACATGGAAATGTCACATGCGTAGTCGATAACTCTGGTGAGATACGATCCCGAGCGGGCGTCAACCTCCCCGGTGCCGAGACGGACTTGCCCGCCATGAGCGCCAAGGATAAGGTAGACATTAAGTATGGGATGACGAAGGATGTCGATTACGTCGCTGCGTCGTTTATACAGAATGCTGAGGGAGTGCGTGAGATTAAGGCGTACATGGAACAATGCGCAGAAGAACTTGCATCAGAGGGTCTTTGGGAAGCGGGTCGTCCGTTACCTTTAGTGATTAGTAAGATTGAGAGTGTGTCAGGGTTAAATCACTTTGATGAGATATTGGACGAGAGTGATGGTATTATGTGAGTTGCGCTCTCTTCCTGCGTTGTATCCTACAGCGTGTTTCGGTGTACGTGATGCAGTCATATTCATGTTGTATTTCTCTCAACGTTTCTGCAGGGTTGCACGTGGTGATTTGGGTGTTGAAATTCCAATTCAGCAGGTTACCAATGCCCAGAAGGAGATGGTCGCGGCTTGCAATGCTGCAGGGAAGCCAGTGATTGTCGCGACACAGATGCTCGAATCGATGGCAAAGGTAAGTGCCAATTTTGCGTTTGGCCAACCCTCTCTGACATATTCAATGATGACACGCCTTCTTATCTATTGATAATCGATACTGTAAAGAATCCTCGGCCAACACGTGCAGAAGTGGCTGATGTCACCAACGCCATTTACGATGGAGCGGACTGCGTCATGCTCTCGGGAGAGACCGCCAAGGGCAAATATCCCGTCCAGGTCGTCCAAACGATGAATGAAATCATATCAAGCGCCGAACGCTTCACTAAACATTCCATGCCGGGTCCTAATCTCGCGGCACGTGAACGATTCGTTCAAGGGCAGGTGGACCGGGCTGATAAGAGCGTGGATGCCGCTGTCGCCAAGGCGGCTGTGACCGCTGCAGAAGAACGGGATGCTGCCATGATTATTGTTTTGACTTCTCAGGGTATTTTGGTGAGTGCCGCCCCCTCTTGTTCACCTGGATTGAAGAATCATCTGTATTATGTGTGTGTACTGTAATACCTCTCATCGACCATCTCTCATATTGCTCTTCTTCATTTTCTATCACTTCAAAGCCTCGAATGATCTCGGCATACCGGCCCAACATTCCAATATTGGCATTCTGCCCCAGTGCAAAGGTGGCACGGCAACTAATGCTTCATCGTGGTGTTCATCCTATCCACATTGCTGATTTATTGACGGATGTTTCTGGTTTGAAACGGCCTGCACGGGCTATTCAGTATGCCAAGCAATTTGGCATGGTACAGGAGGGAGATAATGTCGTGGTGGTGACTAGGGAAACGGCATGTGATGAGTTGACTACAGATTTTGCTTCGATGAAGATTGCCACTGTTCCTTAGAGATGTGTTTGCATGGTTTGTGTGATTATGCATTTTATTGGGATACTATCCCATAAATGCATCTGGGTATCAACTATCTTATGGCACAAGCAACTGAACGTTTTGGATATTTGAGATATGTTTAACTTAACCAGACTACTTCACTACACCTTGCATGAAGCTAGACTTGACCACATCAGGCACCAGGTCTTGTCATAATATATATAATGATGCACCGACAGAGAAAAGGGACTTCAGTCCAGTAAGGTTCTATCAATTGGGCCGACTACAGCACCAATGGGTAATCTTCATCGAGATTTGTTTTCAACCTTGAACCTGCTCTGGATACCGCAGTACATACACACATGCCGCCTCGACTCTTCCTCTTCTTGGATGATAAGTGGATGCCTTCATCTTCTTACTGGCAAGGGTAGTGGTGGTATCATCATTGTCATCGTCATAGTCCGAGCTAGAATCATTAAACTCTGGATACTTCTCGGCATTCTTGGCACCACCATTACGATGAAATCCAATGATGTCATCATCATCACTACTATCCATAGTATTGGTCAGAAAAGGTACCTTGAGAGGTTGAGGCTTCTTGATGGGTTTTTTGGTAGCTTTCGTGGAGGTAGGAGTCTTCTTCTTTTGGGTAGATGACATTATGTAGCTATTATATTACTTATTTACAAGTCTACGTCTTGATTTCATTATGCTATCAGAAGCAGTATTCTTATTGGGCTTCGGAGCAGATTTCTTCGGAGTTGCCTTCTGTTTGTGCTCGGATCTTCGGCTTCGGAAAAACTTCGTACTCGCCATCTACCTTCTTGAAAAGTAATACAACTGTAGATTTAGAGGAAGTTTAACATTAAGGCTCGAAGATGATAACAAGAAATGGCACGAGCTAGACTGGCCTGCTCAACTTAGCTGCTGTGATGCCGGTGCAAAAAAGAGCCTTGGGTCTCAGGATGTTACAAATCTGCCATTCCACTTTACGCAGCTAGATGTATGTACAATTTGAATGACAGCACTAGACGCACCAGCGATATTAGTGGACATGGGTTGGTGCTGTTTGTAGTTTTCAGAACCCTCCCTCTACTCTGCTCGCTTGGGAAGGTTGAGTGACCTTCTGGTTTTAGACGTCTCATTTTGTGATTCCGATGACCAGATTTAAGCCATCTCTTGCAGATCTTTGCGCATGTGATCTCAGATGTTTATAGCGCACATGTTCACCTCACTTCTCTTATTAACCTCTATCGTATGTGAGATCTCAAGTTACAAAATAGTATTTTTATAATGATTGTCCTAGGTAAAAAACACTTGTTGGCATGGGCCTGTTCTCGTCACTACACCAGCATACACGCTCTGGAGACATACTGAGATATACATGCATGATTGAGAAAGAACTAAAGTATAAGCGTGATTACATGACATTGATTTAGGCTTTAATACTTGTGACTGTCCCAGGCCACATAAGTAGTTGTAAGAATTCACTTCCCTCTCAAAACGATTACCCCCCCCCTTTACTCGCTAGTTCTCTCGGCACTACATGGAGTGCAATAAACTTGAGCGCCCTATGCGATTTACGCCTGCGTCACCACCAAGGCACCAGTGGTCAAACGAGAATGGTCGCCATAATCGGCAGACGACACAGCCTGACCAACATGGTAGGATCCCGCGCCATCATCAAGCTCGGCAGTGACAGTTCCAATCTCAAACCACTCCGGAGCAGTGGCATGCTTGTACATACACTTGACCGAATTACCAGTCTTCTCAAGGCGTAATTCCACATCCTCGTGCCAAACTCCGACATTGGTGCTCGAGGTCTCGGCTCCAGCAGTGGGACGCACGAACATGGTAACGCCATCCTTGGCGGTGACGAGGAGGCTGACGTGGGGGGCATCCACGGCGTGGCTGGCACGGATCATGAGACCGCCCTTGCTGTCGTTGGTGCGCCTGGTGAGCTTTTCGAGGTGGAGGTCGGCAACGATGTTCCCTGTGTGTTTCTGGTCGAAGAAACCGAAGCTATCCTTCGTTCCCTGTTTTTACACGTGACAAAACATCGTGTGTTCAAATGAGTTCAAAGTTTGACATCCAACAAAAATAGTCAGAGAGCCAAGCCAAGTATAACAATGAGTGTGTAAGGCAAAGAAAGAGCAGCACCTCATCACTTACTCCAATACCATCACCCCCAGCATGGATGGACCACATGTCAGGACCATACTCCTGCACCCAAACCGCCTCGCCCGTATCCCCAATCTCATGAGGCTCCGCCGGCAAACTGAAGATTTCATCCGCTATCTCAAAGTTACTAACGTCCAACGTGGCAAGGACATTATTATCATGACTCGTCACCGCCAAGCCAACGTAGAACGACTCCCCGAGGTCGACGGTATCAATGGTATGAAACTGCATGAAATCGTACTCGCCATCGCGCTTGACGTAGGAGGTGATGGTATTGCCCTGCTTGACGAGGCGGAGCCATACGTTGGATGTGGAGTAGCTATCGTGGTAGCTGGTGGAACCATGAGTTTCGCCATTGCGAGATTGGTGGGAGATGCCCCAGCCGGTCACTTGAATCATGGAATGAGGGGAACGTGAGCCAAGATGGTTACGAAACATGATACCGCCCTTGCGCCAGCTATTGTCCGATCCGGTGAAATCGTTCACGAGACAGGTCACGGTAACGTCGGCGGTGCGGTTGAAGTGCGCGTAGTGGAAGTGATCATAGGAGCCCTGGAGAAACGACGTGTGGAATATTAGCCGGATGTGTGGCAGAAAAAGATGAGAGAGGGTGCGCTTGCGCAAGAAGAAAGTCTGATAAATAATAATACCATCCAAATAATTGACTCACCCAAATATCACTACCGGATCCAGTAACCAGCCAGTTCCCATTTCCATTGTCGGTGAAGGCGCCATCGAAACCGACCGTTCCAATGTTGGTAGATCCCTCCGGCGGCGTTTGCTGGGCATCGATGCCGATTGTGCCTAATGTGAATACGGCGAGGGAGAAGATGCTACGACCAAACATGTTCGCGTGTGGACTCTGACAATATAATATCTATGCTATTGCTGACGATTTTGATCCAACACGGATTGTTGTTTTGTCGATCGAATAGAGAGAATGGAATGGCTAGCTCTCAACACAGCATCACACCTATCTAGCTATCTCCTTCGTAGCGAGCAACGTAGCTCGTTGCTCGTTGGTGACTCGATAGTCATTCGATTCGCGCACGGGAATACAAATTCGCGTTTTACCTCAACTTCGAGTGCCCTTCGCTTCACTAGGTACATAAAATGACACGAAGCATCATCATAACACCATCTGTCACACTGTCGTAGCATTGACAGTCAAGTATCATCGATTGAAGGCATGCATAATTTGTCCGGAGAAATATTAGCTTCGTAAATCTGTATTCAACATTTCAATAAATTTGTTAGTTCTCTCAGAACCTAGCCTACCGCGTAGCATGTCGCAGACAAAACCCAAATACCCCCAAAAATGAAGCTTCGTTCACCTCATCAAACGAAGCTATAGCTCTCGAAATGCATGCGCTATTTGTTCAATCACGAATGCCTCCCTTTGTTGCAACAAAATTCACATGTTACCATACTGCTATTTTCTTTTTGGGCCAGTGATTTTTTTCACATCATGATGTCTCCTCCCTCAGGACAAAATATCTACGATAGGTCTTAACCTGGTTAGTATCTAGTACACGGCTACTGCAATGGAATCAAGAGATAGAAGATCTACCATCAAGTATCGTAGAGCTATCGATACATGATCAGATCCAGGTGGAAGAAGGAGCAATGACTCTTCCTGGAACCAAGGTCTCAGGATGACACATCTACTTGTTTGTGCAATCAATCTCAGTTATTCTGTTAATAAAAATGAAATATAAAAATGACTGAATCAATCCAATCTTTCACTGAAATAACCAGCAAGTTCAATATAATGTTCATAGCTCAGGGTGCTTTGGGGGGCCTTGCTGAAATGCTGCGGGGTTATAAGACTGGCCATTAGCACTTCTCATCTGTGCAGGGTTTGGGACGTTCATCTGCATTGTGGTCCCTCTTTGAAAGTTGGGGTTTGTGTTGGAAACTTGTTGTAAACCGGTAGGAGCATTGCCTCCTCCCAGAACATAGGCATCCATGTTTGCAACAGCCACCGATAGATTAGTCCCATTGAAACCCATGGTGTTTACGGCTGGCCTGTTGGCACTGGCTGTATAATGTGATGTTGCAGAAGTCGCATAAGGGATAGTACGGGCTTCAAATCCAGATGAAGACTGCGGAAGTGGCCTTTGAAAGGAAGCATTGGTTTGGTGGGTAGCATTTGAAGCCGCAAGTCGGCTTGTAAGTGACTTCAAGACCCCAGTATTTGTAGGCACATGTCTTTGTGGGGCGGGTGCGGCTTGAGTCCGATATGCGGCAGAAACACTTGGAGCCATGTTGGATGTTGACGCAACTGGCTGCCAAAACTGAGCTTGTGCGGCACTACTTGGAGCAGGTGCACCGGCTGTTGGTGCTACGAGCTGGCAGAAAGGTGTCTGTGAGACACTTGGAGCAGCCACAGTGGCCGTTGATGCTACTGGCTGACAAAAGACGGGATGTGAGACGCTTTGTGCGGTGAAGCTGGCTGCTGATGCTACCTGAGGAGCATAACTCTGAGTATATGAATTTGATTCAGATTTTGCTCTGGCAATGGGTTGGACTGATGCTTCAAAGTCTTCATTATCTGACTCTCCCACTTTTCCTAAGACTTCTAATGCTTCCTTGCTGCTCCTCAGGCCGAATGGTGGCCATAAAGACATGGGATTTGGGGCATGTGGTGATATGTCAAGATGAGGTTGCTGGAGTGCTGGTGGGTTGATGATTATTTCTTGTGCCGGAGATGTTTGGTCACCTGCTGCTACCGCAGTGTTTTCCACCTTGGCAGCTTGTATGGACACTCCTTTTGAGCAAGGTGGGCAAATCCATTTAGACAGTGCGTCGCCTGTTGCTTTGTCAATCTTCATGCATGAGCCATGAAACCACCGGTCACAACTGTCGCACCCAAGCATGAAGCTCCCATCGCTGGGACCTACATTTCCGCAAGAACAACCAGAACAAAAGATAGGTCAAAACGATAAATCCAAACTCATTGCACAAGTTAAAAATTGATGCAGCTATACTCTCACCTCCACATATACAGTGTCTTGTTCCTTGGTCTTCGATTGTACTCCAAAGTCGTGCTTCCTCAGGCATTATCAATGGAATTTGCCTTGATGCCAAAAGAAGCTCCTTCAACATGAATAAATCATAGGGTTTTGTATCACCATGTACAGGCATGAGGGCTTTCTTTGTTTTACTTTGCCAAATTTGAGCTCGTGAGGACATGGAACGAAGCATCCGAACGCACTTAGCTTCAGGAAGTTTGAAGTATCCACTGTCACTATGTGAAAGTAACGAGCGGATTTCGTCAACTCTGGGCTTTCGCATCAATACCCCCAGTGAATGAAGGCACCAAGAGAATATCTTGAATGAATTAAGAACTGCATCAATATCTGGTAAGCTGGCAATGCCAAGCGTCTCAGCACACTTCCTTGCCTTATCCATCGAAGCAGAAGTAGATCCATCACTGCGCGGCCTGCTCAATTCTGCTTTCTCACTTGTCGAGGGTGAAAACACCTCTTGCTTGACCATGGCACACCACTTCTTCAGGCTAAGAGCTAACGCATCCTCCCTTGCCTCCAAATTCGTCCGCTCCCCTAACTCAGCCTTATACCCTTCCATTCTTTTTTCGCAATTTCCTATTGTGGTATGAGCTTTCCCAATCTTATCGCGGAGAGCTGGCGCCAAAGAGAAGGGGAGATTAGTGAGTACAACAAACCGTTCGGGACCATCAGGCAGGTGTGATATTCACAGACAATTCAAGGACTGACCTTTTTCACTTTTCCCAAGCTTTCCATTCTGCACTGCAGCGCTTGAGCTGGCATCCTGGCCTTGGGAGAGGAGAGTAGAGGCTACAGATGCCCCATTCATTTGTGGCGTTGCACTAGATGCTAAACCTAGGATAGTATTGAGCTCTCGTTCGTTCTTCTCTAGGTCAGCCTTCCCCTTCACAATATCCCTTTCGGCTGATCGCACCTTACGCCCATATCTTTGAGAGTCAGCTGTTCGAGCCTTGGAGAGCCCATTTGCACTCGTCCATTTCCGTAGTATTACAGCAACTGTTGCGGCGTTGTCCTTGTATACCCGGAGAGTGCTGCAGCGAACACATACATACTTGTCGAACTTCTGCGCCTGTTCCTGCGAAATGCCAACACAAGGACCATGGTACCACTCCTCACACCCATCACACCCAATCATGAAGCCTTCGTACGGCTGGCGACAGACACAGTATCCGCACATGACTTGTTTCAGCTCCGAAAGTGCATCCATTGCTGTCACTAGAAAGGCGTTGTGTTCATTGATCAATCCGGTGACAACAGCAACAGCAACTTGGGCATGCCCATTCGCCGCACCGCATTTCTTAACCCTCGTTAGCCAGCCTCTTGTTGCTCGCAAAGCAGCACGAAGTAATTTGTGTTCTGGGCAGCTTATATTCAGCTTTTCTCCAGCGTCAGTCAGCACTTTGGCCTCATCTAGTGGGATTTTCTGTCCTGTCTTGATTATCTCCGTTATATTTTCGTACCATGCAATAGCTTCTTCCGCCCTCTTTCTTACACGGAGAACAATCTCAGAGGCTATTAAGAAGGAAAAAGGGGAGAACACTTTTGTGAGCTGAAGCGAGAGAGGAAAAGTAAGGGACAGAAAATGTTCACTTACATAATGGAAAGCCAGCACTTTGTTCTTCCAACTCTTTCAATGTCTCAATTGACACTTTTTTATCAGTGGACGAAATGATCCCATCAGCCTTTTCGCACCATTCAACGAATTTATCACGTTTGTTTTGTAACTCCAACAGACGCTGAATATCACCTTTCAAAGCTGCAGCCCAACTCTGCCTCAAATCATCAACCAATTTGGTGTTCTCTGGGATTTCGTCTGCCATGACACTGTCCAAATTGACTAGTTTTTGACCACTTTCAATCGCCTTGTCCAACTTCGAGAAATTCCTTCGATCATAGATCTCAGAAGGGCTACTCATTAACTTGAATGTTTTTGTGAACCAGGATGAGACTTCGCTCAATTCATCTGCAACATTCCCTTCTGGGGTCAGAACGTTCATTGACTTGACACTTTTCAGAAAGCTCGAGATCAAAGGGAAGAGACATTTGCCTCCATTTTCAGCGTATGCAGGGGTTTCAGAACCCGAGGCACTAGCATTACTTGACACTTTGCGCCTCGAATTAATATTTCGTGTAGTCATCGATCCTCCCGGCACAGTTGGATTCACAAGGGGCGTTGGGGCAGCAGCAGCAGGGGCCTGTGCGGCCGTTTTTGTTTCCCCCCATTCAGAACACACATCAGCTCGCTCTTTGCGAAAGTCATCGAATGCAGATACTATTTCCCTGAGGGTCTGTTGCGCCTGAAGCCTCCAGGACAAAGTCGTGCTTTGCTCCAGTTTTAGACGATCCAGTTCATCGGTGATATCTACAAGTATAGTTCCTCCTTCTTCAATGAGATCTGATATTTCCGTCATCGAATGTTTTTGTTTTTCTTGCTTTCCCTTCTTCCGAGCATCCTTCTTAGGAGAGAGTGCATTCACTTGATCTATCCAAACCTGTGCCTTCTCAACGAGTTCTCTCATTTTGATCACCACTTCAAGATCAACTGAAAGGTCAGAGTCCGCATCGGCAACAGCTGTAGCTAGCTCATCTATTTTCAATGGTTTCATGGACTCCTCCGGCACTAACTGAGCACCAGCGGGTGTATATGCGCATTTAATTCCACAACGCTTGATTAGTGGATAGTATTTCTTCATCCATTCATCAGCTTGCGAGAATATCCTATTCATCTTCGTTGATGGATTGCCCAGGTTCAATGGAATTCGATTGACCTCATCAACAATGGTGTGAAGCTTAGACATGGGCAAACGTAATTTGCCATTGCGGCGACTATCGTGGCTCAGGACATCATCGTACTGAATAGATTGTTCAGGAGGGATTGAAGTTAGTAAGGAATCACCAAGTCAGTCTAGGAAAGAAAATTTGATTAGCGGAACTCACCTTCTTAAACCAAGTTCGTGCCATTTGAATCATTTGGGTAAGCTGAGACTCCCCATCCAAAACCCACTCTGCCTTCTCCTTCTCGCCGAACCATAGACGATCACGAATAGAAGACGCCCTGTCTAGATATTCTTCTACGTCATCAATCTTGCCTCGTCTCTGGGGCGCACTCATCTCACCAGAAGTGCCCAGGTTTTCCGGGATCCAAGGCTTGGCCTTCACCGTCCAGTGCCGTGCATCAATTTCAATTTGCAGCAGCTTGGAACATTCCATAGTCACTGGGATGCGGGATCCTTCCGAAAGAAGCGACAGGAGATGGGCGTTCTTCTCACTATCCTCCAGTGCATGACTGAACCGTCTGAGCCACGCAAGATAATCTTCGCTCTTGGGGACAATCTCCTCCAAACGCATCATCCACTCATTCGCTTGCTGAAGCCTATTCTGCAGCTTTTCTAATACATCAGATACATTCAATGGCAAACTCTCGCCGATGGATACCAGTGATTCAAGCTCCTCGAACGATATCGTTGTCCGCACTGCAATCGAGGCACGGTCCATCCATTCTTCTGCCTTCTTATGAACTCCTGTAAGGGTGAACAGCTCAGGAAAGGCAAGGTCAATCTTGTTCGCCTGTTTGATCAGCGTGGAGATGAATTTAATGTTCTGCGGATTCTCTTGGTTGCGAGCTTCATTCCAGACAGTGATCTTTCGACGTAGAATGTGGGCGCGCTCAACGCGATTTTGAAGTCGAACAAGGCTTCTTGGGCGTATCGTCAAGTTTCTACCCTTGGAGACAAGTCTCTCGACCTTTTCTAGAGTCAACTTCTTCTCTGTAATTACATCTTCTCCATCAGAGGCATCCGAATCAGCTGTGGCATGATCAACATTGTTTTCCAACTTCTCTTCCCAAAGAGTTGCCGCCTGCACCTGTCTCTTGACCGTATCCAACTCAGTCAATCCTACTGGGCACGTCTGTTCAATCTCATCAATGGATTTCCTCAACGCTTCCAACTCAATGCCCTCCCCATCGTCCTTGAGGCTCTTTAAGATTCGTGCCACACAGTCCCTACCACTTTCAATGGCATCAATGATGGTGTTCATATTCTCCGACATTTGCCGCGCCGAGGGATCCCGCCGGCCAAATGCCTCCTCTGGTGTAGGAAGGGCGTGTGCTTTTCCTACCAATTCAAGCAAATCACGTAATGGTGACTTGCTACTATTATCCCTCACTTCCTCCATTTTCCCAATAATATCTTTTGTATATGCAAGTATGGACTTCCAAATTTTCTTCGCCTTCTCAATCTCTTCCACGGACCAAGTGATGCTAAAGCTCCTCGGACGCGATGGACTCGGTAAATCTACTGGTGCTACTGATTCATCATTATCTTGGCCGAAACGCCGCAGCCGCCAAGGAAGGCTAGTGTCTACCAAGTTTTCCGTCTCGATCGGAGCAGGGTCAAAATAATTATAAGTGGGATCACAGGTAGAACGAAAATCGCCGAGCATGGTAGGTCGTGCCTGATGCACTCGCCACCGCCATGATTCTGATGTAAAGGTGGTGGCATCCGGGCATGCTTGCATAGCCTCCTTTCGTTTTTTCTTCAGCTGCCGTCTCCGTTGGACGCCTTCAGAGAAGAGACGCAGCGGTCGTTATACGGAACTTAGCATATGCAAAGAAGGATAAAATAAAGAAAGCAGACAGTTCACACAACAAAGCTCACCATAACCTCGATCAGAATTGACCATAATAGAAAGTTTAGCCTTCTGTAAATCGCCGTGATGATTAGCTTGTAGATAGGACAGTGCCTGCTCATCTGCCTCCAGACCGCAAAGAGGAAATAGTTCTGAAGTATACGCATCTTGTGACGACTGTTCTACATCCATTGAAGATGCCTCAGGCTTCCCGCCACTGGCATTCTCACCTATTGGCATGGACTTCATTCCGAGCAAAGATTCATCATTCTCCAAAGTACGATCAATTGTCAATGAGGCCGCCGCTGCCTTTCGCTTGTTTCCTCGCCCTCTCCTACCGCTTTTCTCGGACGTTGCTGGTGCGGCTACCTTAAACTTCTTCGCCGTCTCATCGTCCCAAATTTCGTCAATAGATGGTTCACTATGCGGACGCGGCGTTTGCAGGAAAATATTACGGGTATATGTAAGATAACAATCCTGCTCGTCGGTCCGTGGTGGCTCATTTCGTGCAATACTGCCATCGTTGTTCTCTGATGAAGGCAATCCGGCAGCAGACTCATTAGATGTGTCACTCTTTACCCCCCGATACGACAGCGGTTTATGCACGCATAGTCCACCCCGTGGAATGGCCCGCGAACCATACGTATCATGTAAATGTTCCGCGGCAGCATTGGCAATATCCACGGCCGAAGTCTCACCGCTGGCAATTGATTGTTCAACTTTCGACGTTGCCTCGCATGCCGTCGCCAAGCCTCCTCGGCCACGACCACCGCCGCGTCCCCGTCCTCCTCGACCACCACGGCCACCGCGACTTCTGGAGCCGCCCCGACCTCCTCGACCGCCTCTTCCGGTGGTGCTACGCGTGCCATATCCAGACCCACTTCCAGAACCGCTTGCGTTTCCTCCGGACTCGTCTCCATCGGCCTCTCCGATCGCTGCACCGGGTGCGCCATCCTTTGCTCCGTCGGGAGGGACATATTTTGGCACGGCGCACTGGAACGCCATCCCAATCTTAGGTTTGGTATATTTTGCAAAGTGACCGAAGCGGGAGGGGGATCCCCATCCTCCACTGTTTCCTCCACATGACGATGAAGGTGATGATGCTGCTGCTGCTATTGCTGCGGGACCGCCGAGGGACGCTCGGCGCGCATCTTGGTTGGTATTTTCGCCGCCCTTGCCGCTTCCGCCGCGGCGGTTGGATGAGCTCATGTTGGAATGAATGAATGTTACTAAATATGGATTGAATATGGATTGCTCCTTATTTATGCGCAGATAAGAGAATACCGCAATACTCCTCTTGCTTGGGCTTCGAGTTGGGAAATGTGTTCTTTCCTCGCTGTCAGTTTACTGTTGCTGTATTTGTTGCCGGCTATGGTCCATCATCCCATGGTCCCTACGATTTTTGTTAGTAACTTAGAGTTGGTCTAGGTAGGTTCGAATTTGGTTCTCTAGAGCTTAGCAAATACTACTTTGCATCATAGAAAAGAACTATTCTCAAAAATACATGAACTTCTTCTACGACTGTAATATCTTCTATAAAAAAGATCAGTCTCAGAATAAATTGATATTCATCTAGCTCTATCACTGAATACTCTCTTTAACTCTTTTTCTCTTTGAGGCATTTTGAGTCGCCGCGCGTGGGCCATTGTTGGAGGGCAGATCCTCACCCCCCCCCCCCCCCCCCCCCCAAAAACCCCCCCC
>JALLAU010000375.1:0-15994 GCA_036939495.1 Thalassiosira hispida | reverse complement strand
GACACCTAATTACTGAATTCCTACGTGAACGACAACTGTTTTTGGCGTAACTACGAATATGTAGGTATCGTACCTACCCATCAAGAGCTATCGTAGCAGATCGTAGCCCCTATCGGACAATATCACGTCCTCGTTGTGCGTGCTAGATTCTTTCTTTATACATTTGCCCTAGGTAATCTAATCTAAATCTAAATCTAAAGCTTGAACCGCTCTCTCTCTCTAGTCTCTAGCCACTCTAAAGAGAGGGACCACTCTGGTAATTCTTGTCATCAATCAGGCCAGGGGTTTTAGGAGCAGCACAACAGGCATTGGCATGGGCGGGACAACGCAATCAGGCATGACGCCGATGGCCGGCGATGAAGAGGGCACTGAAATGGTGAACCTCCTCGACCTCGGTTCACCCACCAGCGGCAGCACCAGCCAATCATCGCCAAGATCAACATCAACATCACCATCACAATCACCACAAGGAGGAGGAAGCAGCATCAACGGTGGTAATTCCCAACAGGAGGGCGGATCATCTGGAACAACAAGACGATGGCTCTCGCTTTCTGCACTTTTATTCGCCATGTCCTGCTGGCTCATGTATCAGAATGATGAGGAGGATGTAACTGAAAATACAACAAATAATTGGATGAAGGGTACTTTATTGAGAACCCATCCCAACAACAACAACAAGAACTCTACTTCTTATACCAGTCTCAATCATACTCACAATGATGGTGATAATAATATTGGCGATAATGTCACAAGCAATATTCCATCATCCATAATATCTTGCCAAGATGATGACAATCAATTACAATCACTTTTCGACAATTCACAAATCAGTTGCGCCACAATAATTGGCAACAGCTACGACGATGGAATGAATAGATCCTACTTTGGTCCATGCGTTAGTCCCATTGGTGATATCAACGAACAGACTGGAGTACAAACACAATTGAGGGATATATGTCGATTAAGCTGTGATTATTGTCATGGCACAGGAGGGGAGGCTTCGGAATGCGGTATTCCGTATTCGCCAATTATGCAACATATCAACATTTCCCTTCAGCAGGGAGGGAAGGTGGAAGAATTGATATCCGTGAGGCCACTGGGTGGTCCTCATGAGGTTACTACTATTGATGCTACTAGTAATGGTACTACAGTCTGGACGAATACTGCCTTTTGCAAAGTGAATGGAGATGTCCAAATTCTACACTTTCCACATTACATGCAACACATCTTGCGCTGCTGGTCATTCTTTCAACAAGAAGACGAACAGAACATTGGCAAGAAGAGAAAGAAGCGGGTCATTTTGATACAAGACAAATTCTATACAAAAGCAGTGACAAATCCACGTTCCGAATTTCAACGAGGTATGAATGATTTTCTTGTGAATGGTGCAGGTATTGCAATATTGAATGTTACATCAGTGATATTTGACGAGCTTCATGGCAGGAATAATTCGTATGCAAGTGTTTGGGGAATTGGTGCTGGGTTTTATGTGAAGAGTGTTGCTCATGCGATATCTTTTCGGGAGCAGATCATGTCCCATCTTGGACTTGGAGGAGGGGGTGTTGTGCACAATGATTTGGCAACAGAAACAGCATGCAAATTCCCAAGAATTGTCATTGTAAATCGCGAGGGTTCCAGGAAACTCATCAACGCAGAAGACTTGTCCAAGGCTATCCAAAAGGGGTTCGATCTGAAAGAAGCACCACCAACAATACTGTTGGAATCATATTCATTTCGTGATCAAGTCGAATTCTTTTCCAACACGGACATTGTCATATCACCCCATGGAGCACAAATGACTGGTACCTTCTTCATGAATACAGTGGTCGCCCCTGCCGCTGCCGCCCCCGTAGCCTCTTTTGGCCTTCCCCAATCGCTGGCAACATCATCATTCTGCGTGTCGGTGTTGGTGGTGGTCCTATTCTCTGCCTCCTGCCGCAGCATGGCATCCATGGCCGAGCCACCCTCAACCTCAATATCCTGCTCCTCGTCTTCCGTTGACATTGTTGTCTTTGTTGGCATTAGATTAAGAAGCTTAATGTATTCCCACGAATGTATTCTATCAGACAGAAAATCACTCCGGCTCGCGCTCAGGGCAAGGCAGAGGTCAGAACTCTTTGAGACAAAATTACACACGCAGAGGATCAAACCCTGGACTCTTGAGTGGAATCACTGCGTCCTAACCGCTATGCCACTACTGCGTGTTCCGCTTCTTCTCTTTTTATAAAAGCTTAACTACTAGAGGCTAGACCGTGCTGGCAACCAACATGGTTCAGCCGCAACACCTAACGCAGAATGATCATGATGCGTAGCGGTGCAACGACGGCGACTCCCATGTCGCAATCGATTTGGCGGGAGATAACTCGCTAATCCCGCGCCACAACGCCTCGGACACAAAAATACCTACCTGTACATAAGCTAAATAGGCGTACGTACCCCAGCTACGGGGTGCCTACCCAACGCAAATTGATTGTTTTTTTAGATAATACATGTAGAGTTGTGAGGGAACCTTCCCCGTTTTTGGCCGTTGCGCCTGACCACAACGTGATGTTTGTGACAAATTGTCCAAAGTTGGTCTGGCTCCTACTTACGATATTGATTCGATAATATGCCGTTTATCAATGCAATGCCAAAAATTTCAATTTGCATTTTTGCATATTTTCGAAGGACGGACGAGTATGGGAACACTACCTCGTGTCCGGGGTTGCGCCAAGAAAACATGTCCGAGTTGGTGAGCGTTTCGAGTTCATTTCAGAGTGCACATCTCATTTTTTGTCTTGAAGAGCACAGAGGAGTGAAACCTAGTGAAACCCCAAAACCAAAACAAACGACAGCAAACCATGGGAGTCGACGCAGTAGACGCCTCAAACTCGTGCATCCCCCCCACCCATCCCCTCACACATCAATCTCTTCCTCTACCTACGGCCTCGCGCGGCGAACCCATCTTCCTCGACGGGGATGGCGGCCGGTTGAGCGACAATGACGACACCAAGGCGCCGTTGGTCATGTATGCCTGGGGCAAATTGATTGTAGTTCGCGAAATTGATGTTGGAAGCAGTAGTGATGATTCCAATACACTCTCCACTTCGGCAAAAAATACTGGGCCATCGGGCGCTCCCTCGACCAACGGCTTCATCTACCGCGGACACTCCGCACATGTAACCGCTGCCAAATTCAACCCCGCGGGCACCTACGTCGCGTCCGGCGATGCACGTGGCAAATTACGTGTCTGGGCGTACGATAACGAGGAACACTTACCCAAACTCGAGGTGCAATTATTAGCCGGCCCTATTAAGGACATATCATGGGACTTTGAGGGCAAACGTATTTTGGTCGTGGGCGATGGATTGCAAAGTCCGGAAACTGCCAAGGTGATACAATGGGATACGGGTGTCAAATGCGGTGATTTGGGTGCCCACGCCCGCAAGAAGGGAAGTTCCTGTGCGTTTCGACCATGTAGGCCCATGCGTATTGCCACGGGAGGCGGGGAAGACTCCTCGGTATTCTTTCACAAGGGACCTCCCTTCCAAAGAATCGTGGGGGATGGCGTAGTCAGCGAAAAGTGTCACGAGAGGGGGGCCGTGCATTGCCTGAGGTACAATAACGATGGATCACTGTTGGCAAGCGTGGGTTCCGACGGAAGCGTTTGTTTCTACGAGGGAAAGGGTATGGGGTTAATCCACCGGGTGGAGAAGGTGCACAAAACGAGCATCTTTTCATGTGCCTGGAATCGCGGCGGGAGTCACCTGTTGACGTGTGGGGCCGATGGATATGCCAGGTTGTTGGATGGCAAGGCTGGAGAGGTGGTGCATGAGTGGGATGTGGCCTCGGAACAACAGCAATCGGGAGATAAGGCCGATAAGGTTCCAATGGGCGCCATGCAATTGGGCTGTACTTTCCTGAAGGGCGACGTTCCCGTGTCTGTGGGATACAATGGCCAAATTGCCGTGCTTCCATTGCCATCGTCTGCAGGCCTTTCTTCTTCCACCGCAACATTGGACAAAACGTTGATCATCACGGGACATCAAGCGCCCATATCGGCAATGACATTTGGTAATCCTGGCTCACTCTACACTGCCGATACCGACGGAGTTATCGTTGAATGGGATGGAGCCACTGGTCAAGCCAAGGGACGTGTTTCTAATGTTGATGAACAGGATGCCGACATCACTGGAAAGGTACACGCGGGAGCTACAGTCACGTCACTTTCTTTCACTGATGGCACCCTCTACAGTGCAGGATGGGATGATTTCGTTCGTACCACACAGGGTCAAGTATGCAGTGACAAATTAAAGATGGAGGCACAGCCCAATGCAACGACAGTTGGTTCGTCACTAGTCGTGGTAATGACTGTCGAGGGATTGGTGTTGATCAAGGACAAACAAGTTGTCTCGGAATTGGTGCGTCTACCATACACTGCTACGGCGGTATGTCTAGCAAAGGATGATTCCATGCTCTATGTCGGTGGCGAAGATTGCAACATTTACGTCTACACCGTGTCTTCTTCTGATGGAGCCAATCCACTGGCTGAATCACATGTGATCAAGGGAGGGCATCTCAAAGCGGTCCAATCCATAGCGCTCTCGCCTGATGGTACCCAACTTGCTGCTGCCGATGTACGCGACGTGTGCATCTACCATACTTCGGATTACTCAACGGTAGTTTCGAAGGGACGATGGTGCTTCCACACCCAACGAATCGGATGTCTGGCATGGTCTCCAGATGGATCAATAATTGCCAGTGGGGGGAATGACGACAGCATCTTTCTGTGGTATCCGGCGAAGAAGATGAAGAGGGTACATTACCGATTTGCTCATCGGGGTGGCGTGACTGGGTTGAGCTTTGTTGGCGATTGGATGTTGGTTTCGGCAGGGGCGGATGGATGTGTCAATTGGTGGAATGTGGAGGAGGACGCGAAGAAGAAGTTTGGTTTATGAAATCAGAGAGCCTTAATTCTTATTATACGAATCAATAATTATTACATCAAGGGTTGAGATTGTATTTCAATAGACATCATTTGGCAGTAGATCATGGCCCTTTCTCTCTAGAGTGGTGGTAGGTAGGCTCTCGAGATGTCCGTCTACGATACTTTTGTGTTCTTAAACTGAATGTTTGAGATGCATAGAGACAGTAAAATGAAAGTTGGACTAATCCTATTATAATATGCAATTTCTACTAGAGACTCCATCATCATTCGTCTTCCTCCTCCTTGCACTTCTCTAGCTTACTTCTTCAACTCTTCCCGTGCCGCTTTCAACTTATTCATCGCCGCTGCATCGCTGTCATCCTTCCTCTTCTTCCTCCTTGCATTTCTCTGCTGCTGATGTTTGCGGTTCTTCTCGATTCTCTCTTCACACCGAGTATGGCCATGCTCATCGTAGGACAAGCTAGAAGGGAGCTGATTCCCTAGATACTTCTTGAAAGTGTCTGACCTATCGTTGTTCAAGAATATCATTTTCTCTTTGAAGTCGTCTGTTCTTACCAGCCCTACCAGAGAAGCACCACCAGCGTGGCTCTTGTTGGAATTGTTGGCGTTCATTGCGAGAAGAAGAAGCGGTCCAACTTTTCGGAGTCGGTTGGCGGTCGTCAAAAATTCGATTGGTGGTGTTGTGGATGGCTTTGATTTGAAGGCCGACCGCACGCCAAAAATTTCGAAACTTTCCGTCATTCTCGGCGCGCGTTTTTCCGTACAAAGTCCCATGTTACATAACAGAAAAAATAAACCCCAAAATTATTCCACTCCCCAGCACATGGAGGAACCACACACCAGGCGTCAATTATCGCTATCGTAGGTACGTGAAGGAATTATGGCGGCTTTGACGGGTTTTGTTGCTTATCCCATTTCCGATGTGTTGCAATTGTATCACATAAGTTTGGCTTAGTGGGTTGGTGTGGACTCTCGTTGGCCTGGTCGCACCCGCACCGCGGGAGGGGATGGTTCCGACCAAACGATATCCGTTAAGGTGAGCCCCGATCTGTTGGAGCATTTCATGAGTGGCTACAATGAATTGGAGTTTCGATATACTCAGGAGGGCCAAGAGGTGCGCAAATACGAGACTCCTCTTCAGCACTATTCACGATTTGCAAACGGGACAGCAGCACGGTTTGAGCAATATGTGACAGACTTGATTGGAACCGCGCTCAGCCCCTTTGGTGAAATCAAACACGTGTACAGCCTAACAGGCATCCCATTACAAAATGATTGACGTCGAGGGTGAGAAGATACTCGTTGTTCAATGGAGTGAGCAGACATGTAACTGTGCTTGGAAACGTTGGACTGGCCAAAAATCAGGCATAAAACCAATACCAGAAGATGATCGGAGACGAAAAGAGCTCGAGGATATCGGAGTGTGTTTTGATCTTGAAAAAATCAGGAAGGCGACGGCCAAGCTGGCCGAGGCTACCATCTCTATTGACGAGACATAGACGCTTTTATTAAAGCATTATAAGATGTGCTTGAAAATAAGTCAAGTTTTTCACACGTTTCGGATCGTTGAGAAGAGAGAGATTTGTTTCGATGGAGTCCCACTTCCTTTCGATTTCCATCACTCTTTTCTGTGCCACACGGTGCCATAACTCACTATCGATTAATAGAACGCAACCATGAAATGGAATCGCAGCTCACCAGTCATCCGACGATCTCCTCGTCTCAACCCACCGCCCCGGCGATCTCCTAGAATTAAAGAACAAAATGAGCGACTGCCCGTACAACAAGTCATCGCCGAAGCTAGGGAACCGGTCGATGATCGTAGTGGAGAGACGCCACGCCGATCCCCACGGTTGGCAACGCCCAACTGCGAAAGGACTCCGAAGGCTAATACGCCGTCGTCGGTTAAATTTAGACGAACTTTGCGTATGGTCCAAAGATTCAATGGAGAGGACCCCCCGTGTCGGGTGCAACGTCGAAGTCTCGGCAAGCGCCTTTTCAGGAACGGTGGATTAGTAGCCGACGAAAAAGCCGAGAATGATGCACGATTTGTGGTTCATCCAAAGAGCAAGATGCTCCTCGTGGGTTCCATGGTGGCGATTGTAGCTTATGCTGTTGGAAAGTTTGTCATGAAATGGTGAGATGGAGAGTGATGTAGTCGCACAGGAACTGGGATGCCAGCTTGCGCTAGCTACTGTTTCGATATGTCCAGCTTCTATTCTTGTCTGAATGCTGGATACGTGAGATTGATACATACAGTCCGGCTTATTACAGGAGGCATCTCCATGGGCATTACTACACTTATATTATTTCTAGCTAAAAGCAATGCTGTTAGAACGCGATGATTGTATCTTTTTCCCTCTCTTTCTGTCGCCTGGGATGTCTCTACTCCACAGTTCTCAATTAGGGAGCGAAGATATTTCTGCTCCTTGCTGCGATCCTGCGATTGTTCATCCCACTCCAAGGAATGATGAACTAAATGAATATATTTTCCTATTTTTGCTCTTATCCAATAGGTATGCAAATCAGCTCATAGAATTCACTCGCATGGTCACAGGACTTCTCTACCTTTCTTAGGATCGGCTTCTTCATGTTCTCGTTGATCCGTCGATTATTGCGTTGTCTAAGATTAATCTCCCAATGATGCCTTGCGCACCAATCGAAAGGGGCTACGGCGCCCTTGTCGCTTGGAACTGCTTCCCAAGAAGCTAGTGTTATCCCATCCAGTGTTGTTCTGCTCCCACATCTTTTGTTCCTCCTCGCGTTCGAGACATGCTGCCCGTAGCTGGCGTTTGAGATTCTTCTGAATAGCGGCCAGAATATCTTCTCCCATTGCTAGCACCAAGCTTTTGTTTCCGTGGCTTGATACTGGTGGCGCCGGGCTGAGCCCAGTACTTTCGGTGTCAGTATATTCGAACAAGTCCAGTAATTGCATGTTCACTTTTCGGGCAGTGTCATCACGTGATGCTCCATCCCTCAGTTCTTCGTGAATCTGCACCTCTGTGCAAAGCAATATAGAGGCACTTTCTGCCACGCACTTAATTAGGTGTGCAGGAAAGTTGTCCGTGTTATCCAAAGATGCCAACGCTACATGCCGGCACCACTTGAGAGCAAGAATGAGATGCCCCAAAGAAGGTGGACCACGGGTGTCAGCGTCAGCTATCGATTTCGCGGTCGGCCCGTATGAGAAGACGCACTTTCTCTTGGATACATCTTCCATGCCAACTATCCATGACCAGGAGACCGCGCGCTCGACAGTTCCGGAGTCAGAATACTCGACTGAGATAGTGCGAGTGGATCTGTCACAGCCTAAAGTGCAGGCATATTTCACATTATTTCCTCCAGGCTGGGAACGGTAGCGCTGGAAGCATTGCGCACCGGTCTGCGAACTTATTGCCACCGTCGTTCCTGGAATAATAACGGAAGCAACATCGAGTCGTGTAGCTTCTTCGCTTGAGAAAGAAATGAATGAATCAGACGCAGGATGGGTATCTGATAGTACACTCAACGCGTTGAAGAGGCAATGCCCAGCTACTTGTTCGACTTCAGCGATGAACTTATTGTTGACGTGAATTTGAAAGCTTTGCTCCAAGCTCTTGTCCTTTCCACTACTAGCTTCAACAGCCTTTGTCGTTGCAATATGGCTGTTATTGAAGTCTTGAGCAGTTGCAAGGATGCAACATGAATGGGCATAATGAGCGTTGCGTATAGCCTCATGGCGAGCATTTGGGATTCCATCAGAAAGCAATGGATGTGCATCGAACATAGCCGCTTGGTCCATCGTGATAGTACTCGCACTGGACAAAGCCAAGAACAGCTCCCGTGCATTCCCAATAGAACCCAGAAAAGAAGATGTGATTTTGGTCAACTCGCGACTTGTGGCGAGAACTCGTTCAAAGATACCACCGCACTGACGAGCAAATTCATTCTTGATATCTCCTTTGCAAAGTTCAGCGAATAGAGTTGAGATGTCTGCAGATTCCTTCAGTAAGTTAGGTGTGAATGCAAATGATGAAGACTGGATGCTTGATGAAAACGATGAAGATTTGGCTTTTCCTCCTTTGCTTGACAAGTCAGCTTGGGCATGTGCTTCGCTCAACATTGACACAAAGGGGGCAAATAATTCATGTTCATAAGTGACCACGAAATCGAGCACCGCGCTTGTGGCTGGAATAAGCTGGCGGAGGATAGGCTCGTCCACTTTTGCATATATCTGGGCTTGGCACCTAGCTGACCGAAGAAGAAGGGCAAAGATATTGACGACCTCTCTCCAAACGAAATGGACTGAGTCTTTCTGTGATGTAGGTCTGCTCTTGCTTGCAGACGACGAATTGCCAGCTTGCCTGGAAAAGCTAGTGTAATACCCACGATGACGAGTGACTCCTGCCGACCCAGAGTTAGATGTCCACGTTTTACACGACGCCTTCAAGAGCGGATTATCAATCAGCGATCGAAAACACCTATTCTCCATCATAAGAAGCAGAACGTCAACAATTGTTGATCCAGAATCTGTCAACACATGAAAGAACGTGATGATTAGGCGAACTATATCCACAGCATTGTTGTGAATCACTGCAACGGATTGTGATGATGAACCCGCATATACAGGCTGGTAGGTCAAAGAGGCAACAGTTGATGCTGTGCCAAGATGGTATTGGAGGTAATTGATGGCATTCCTCTCCTTTAAGCATGAGGCGAAGTCAACTCCGTATGAATAAGTTTGATAATCACCCAACGTAGAGCTTGAGCCAATCGTTTTGGGAGCCAAATGTGTGAGCAATGACAACGATGTGCGAAGCAGCTGAAATGCAGCTTCCTGACCCGAGAGAGTTGTGTCCGCGCTGTTCTCGGAGACTGCACCGAAACCATAACCATACTTGGACGCAAAAGTATCTTCTACTACTGTAGTGTCATCAGCCCCCATCTGGACATACTGCAGAGATTGAAGGGCGTTCACTGCGAGGTTAGTGAATCCGATTCTAAGGTCGTTGTATTTTACAATGTCATCACGAGCTCTTCCATCTTGAGGCAGGCTTTCGAATTCTGACATGAGAACAAGTGCTGATGTCAGTAAGTTCTGGCGAATCAAGCACACAGCATCCTGCACAGTAGAAAGTTCAAGAAATGGTGAATTATACAGTGCATCAATGGCAAGAAATAGAAAATGGGTCAGAATGGGATGGTAAATAATGGCTTCCTTTGACTTGCCTGTTTCAAAGGTGATACTGATCCAAGTTGCGTCAACACAAACAGCTTATTTGAAGACTCATACAGACGTCCGATCATCTCTAGGATGGTTTGGCAATCACTACTTTGTCCCTCTATGAAATCCCTCCTCACCGTGAGAGAATACAAAAGTAACGAGCACAGTTCCCCCACAGGTTGTGTATCACTAGCCTCCAAAAGGCCTTGACTTGATAGCATCGACTCCGAAATCATTTTAGATTCCGATGTGGACAAAAGAGCTGCCAGCGTACTATCCGCAAGAGCATGTGTTAACACCTTCACTTCTTCACCAGTGCGGGATGCGATCACATTCGATGTAACCACTTCAAAGAATGTGGCCCAAGACGCCGCAAATGATGCTTCTCCTTGGGCCAACACATGGAGGGCGTTGCATTGCCCAAATGCGCAGTCGACGCTATTTGATCCAGGCCTTAAAGACTTGGCAAGCGCAGCAGCTGATCCAAACGAGCACCACGACGACGTCGACATTTCTTCCTCGGGTGGATTCGCTCGTAAAAACGAGGCGATATTCCAGTTATTAGGAGCATTGATCTTGCCAACTGCCGACGAAAAGGATGCAAGCCAAGATGAAGCCGAGGATGCCGCAGCATCGCTGGATGACAGGATGACCTTCCAGCATTCCATGGGTCCTGAATCGAACAAATCCTCTACAAACTTGATGCCTCCCTGAGACTTGGTCTGAACTCTGCTCACGGTTTCAATGGCAATGATGTCCAGGGAACGTGTCAAAAGATCTAGCAAGATACACTTCTGATTCACCACTGCGGTGGATACCTCATCACGCATGGAATTTTTCTCCTCAAGGGACATGATTGCGAGCAATGAGCATCGAGTCAACTCCACAACAAGATTGGCTATCAATGGCGAAGTTGTACCTGTAGTGTTCACATTCGTGAGGTAAGTCATGACAGCTCCACATGCGTGTATATTGCTGTCTGATGAATTGGAATTTTGCTTCTCACAAGTGAGTCTGCAGCTTTTCCACAGTTCAGAGACGACGTGGAGGCAAGCACATGATAACAAGGAGCGTAAAGTAAGCAGCCTCTCATCCGAGCCTGGATTATCGCGCGAAGCATTCATGAGATCACTTGTGCTCATGACACACGAGACTATCTTGTCAACAAGTCTCCAATCTTCCTTAATTTCACCTCCCAAGAGTATAGCTCGGGCAAGATCTGGCTGACTCGATACACTGACTGCCACACTTTCCAAAATGATTGTGGCAATGAGAACAAGCTTTTCCATTCCCTCGGAACTACTATCATCGGCAATAATCTTGTCAAATGCATCCAGTAAAACTTTGAACATGTGACTTCCGCCCCCCAATGCAGTCCGGAAGGCACTCAACCCAATACAACGGGAATCGTCGTATGAGAGGCCACTTGCCATATTTACGTGCCTCAGGCACATCTTGATAGTCTTGGTCGATAGCAAAGCCGAATTGGACTTCACTCCTCCGGCGAAGGCATCTTCTGCGCTTGCAAGACGGGATATCAATGATAAGTTCGCAACATTTAGTCCAGTGGCAGTATGAGGCTGGAGAGAAGAGGGAGATGCCCTGCTCAATAGCAAGGTGCAGGGACTGCTTTGCAACAGCTGATTCTGGTCAGTACCCTCTGGAAACACATCAGCGATATCTTCGGCATGTTCACCCCATACGAGAAGCAAGGAAAGCGCCATGGCAACCACATCATACAAATCCGAATACGTGTCTTCTTTCACATTCTCAAACACATTCTCAGAAAGTTCTCCCGACTTTGAACGCGCCCTTCTTCTCGACGCCCTTTTCTGCGATGCGCGTTTAGGAGTCACAAACTTCCCCCAGGCGCCATATTTACTGTCATCTCTCTTATTCTCGCGATTGTACTGCGCAGCCGCAGCTGAATCCATAACAGAGGAGAGCTCTTTTGACGATGAAACATTCTTCATAAGACCCAGTGATATAGGCGCAGAGGCTAAGAAGGCAACCACCTGACCCAATGGTGTCGAAGACGACAATGAATTGATAATGTCATTCCTCACAGTCAAGGCGAGCCCCCGGATGTCATCATCCTCGTGAAGGTAAATAACTTGCTTCAAACCCACCAGCGCAGATACAATAGAGGAGAGAATGGCATGGCATATGGCTACCTGGACCCTTGAAGTGGGGAAGGATATTTCGCCGCTTGACACCAATGTGGACAAAACGTCCAAGGCAACCATGACACCGGCGCCAATTGTCTCGACATGGGTAGGGACCATTCCCGAGGAGACACTCTTGGGATCAAACACATTGCGATCGAGATTGACCACCAAACAATTGAGTATCGTCATGACGGCAAGTGTAATCTCGCCCTGTGCTCCTCCAGCCACAACATATGGGGCAAAGCCACTCATTTTATCTCCCCCTCCAAAGGAACTTGAGGATGATGCAAAACATGCCAACGCATCCAATTGGAATGCAACATCTGCATCTACGAGCACGTCTACCAACAAATTCAGCGCCGAGGATGCGAGCGCTGCACATTCGTGTTCCAGAGCGTTCTGCCTCCGAGGCAATACCTCCAATGCAATATTGCAAATCATTCGTGGTCCTCCACCTCCACCAGACGAGGCCAGACTTGCAAGAGATTTGCGAATCCAATCCCTCGCCTCGTTTCCGCCCAAGTAAGCAATGGTCGAAATCGACTGAATGACCGTTGTGGCATAGCGAATGGTACTCCGCTCTTCCGCCGATATCTGATGTGCATCTGCCTCGTTTAGGGATGCAACCAACGGTGCCAATGCGGAAACGACCGACATGGCACTGCATATCAATCCATCTGGTAAAAACTCTGAAGTCAATATACTTCGCACCATTGACGAACTTGCACACAATGATGCAATCAGGTGCAGAAAAGTCGATAACGGCTTGAGGTAGTGAATGATAGCCTGCTGCTGCGAGCCTGCATTCTTCAACTCCTCCAATGTCGACACTGCCAAACTGTGCGATGCATCGAGCAAATAACACATGGGTTCATCATTACTCGACTCCTCAGCATGATCATTCATATCATCCGCTCCCTGCTGGCAGAATTCCTCCCAGTCCAACCAAAATTGCTCACATAACATGTTCGAATTGCGATAAATCACCGACGCCAAATCAGACAACATGCCAATGTTTTCGACGGCGGAGGTACGTGATTGGAGCGACAATAAGGCGTCTCGAAAGGCACGAATGGTAGAGGAGAGTATCTCACGACCAATCGATGCATACACTACGGATGCTGCGTCGCCCACAATCAGACAATCTTCCACATCCTCACCACCACCATCGGTTGTATGACCCCCCTCGTCCATCAATGCCAACCTCTCCCCATACTCAAACTCACCACGCTTTACCAAACTCTCGACAACATCCTTCCCAATCCCACCCCGTCTACCCCCCAAAGTTCCACCCAACGGATCCTTGACCATCCACAATTCCAATACTTTATGTAAATACCCAAACGCACCACACTCATCGTTGGCAAAATGTGCCAACTCTTGTCCCCATTCGCCCAATTTGTTCAAGTAAGTATTTTCAGGGGAGGAAAGGTGGGCGAGGCGGAGGAGGAGGCCGAGGGTTAGGATGGCGATTGATTCGGGTGCTTGGACTCCGAGATCATCGTCTTCTTCCGCTGCTTGGGACTCGCCACTGCGGTTTCGTTTGCGTGCCGTGTAGGCAGCCTGACGACGCGCACGGACAGTGTCGCAGAGGGAACGCAGTGTGTGGCACAGTGCCTCTAGCTCCTTCTGCGCCTGTTCGTTTGGGGTAGTAGTGTTTCCGGCCGTGCCCGTGTTTAGTGATAGACTCGGCCCACGCTTTCCGCCCCTATTGTTTCCATCTTCAATGGCGGCATTGTCGGTGAGGTCCAGCCCCGCAAAGAAGGGATGCTGCTCCACCCAACTATTCCCATCATTCGCACCATTGCCATTCCCGCTATTGTTGGCCCGCCATAGTCCCATGCATTCGGCACAAATCAATGCCCACAATCCATTCAAACGGCACTTCGTCTGCTCCATGACAACCGCCGCATTCACGGATTCCTGCCCCTCTAACTCCATCATGGCATGGTCCACCATTCCCCGACGTTCCTGCCAGCCAATGCCTCTCCCGCCTCTAATCCCACCCTGCAGCATGCTTCCCCTCTTGGAGTATTCAGAGGCAGACATGCCAAATTCGTACTCGCCACAAGATGAGGCAGCCTCCATTACTAGGTGTAAATCGAGACGGTGGACCCCCCCATCGATGCGATCGTACAGTAATACCAAGAGGGCTTCGGAGGATTCATTCCGAATGGCCAAGAGGGATTCCTCTCCCCCCTCCAATATATTAGTTGCAGCGTTTCCACGTAGCTTGTCCACCGAGTAGGGCAGTTCACCGGCACCCATGCCAGGCAGGGGAGGACCAGTGGCCAATCGCACGAGCAGTTGGAACAATCCCCTCTTTTTTCCATTCAAAGTAAGTTGGGAATCCAACCTGTCCAAAAATGACGCACAAAATCTGCCAATGCCCGAGCTGTTGTCCGATGAATCATCATTGTCATCCTCCTTATTCTCCTGCTCCAATCGTAAACTTTCCGTAATCACTCGAAGCCGCGCCAAGAATTGCCGTCTGTGGCGGAGTAAGACACGATGGAATAATTCCTTGGTTCCTAGAAGTGAACGGAGTTTGGACTCTTGCTCGGACGATGCGGAGTCATCATTTTCCTTGTCGGATTCTGCTCCAGAGGCGGAGGGAGGGGTGTTGACTGGCTCGCTTCCGACTCTGGGTGCAGGAGAGGTAGAAGAGGTTGTGGATGTAGAATTGGTGGATGCGCCAGTGACGGAAGCAAAGCTGCGAAGCGACGCCAGCGTAATCTTGACAGCACGTTCTTGAGGAATACCCAACAGATCCACCAGCGCTCGTAAATGGTCCTGACCCTCGGGAGTATTAAATGACTTTGGCAATTCTTTCCCCCCGCCATTAGCTGATACATTTGCCGTGGACTGGGGGGAGCAAATAAATCCAGAGGAGGTGGCGTCTCGCAGCAATGCATTCCACCATCCATCGCTCCCGCCCGTGATGACGCGTGATGCATCTTGCTCCAATCTGCCACGCAGTCTATCCAACTTGGCATCCAATCCATCTCCTCCTAAAGTATCAGACTCTTCGCCGAGTAGTAGTTGGGAGAGGAGCAATTCGTCGTCCTCTTCGAACCATGATGAAGCTCCTCCTGGAGATGGAGATGATTTGGTGTTGTTGTTGTTCGAGCCGCCAAGCGTGGTGTTGGCAGTAGCGACAATGGATCCACTGTCGTTGCCTAGGGTGCCGAAGAGGTTGGTCTTGATTGTGCTTGCCATTGTATCGTTTGTTGTTGTTGGTTATTGCTGTTATTTCTGTTGCTGTCTAACCCAATAACCCAACGATGGGAAGATCATCTTCGTTGCCTCGTTCTGTTGGTTGCCTTTGCCGTTGGTTGCCCACGTCGAGTCTTTTGGTTTTTGGTTGGTCCCATTTTTTCGGGGCTTTTCGGGGGGCAGGCCCGCCAGACGAAAAGCATAATGGATGCTTCTGCACACACTGAGAATCATCTCTTGCTCTTTCCACACAGCATGACAATCAACCATAATTGGTTCTACCAAATTATTGAATGACTCGTAGAGAAAAATAATTAATCACGCCACAGCAAGCAAAAAAAGATTGTGACAGTCCTGCAATCCAGATTGTCCTCGGCCCGATCTATAAGACCCAGGAGAAGCAAACAGATGGCACAACTCTCGGGGTATTTTTTTCCTAGCTGGACCACCTCTGGACAGGTTGGCTACGAGGTAGGAATT
>JALLAU010000374.1:0-17801 GCA_036939495.1 Thalassiosira hispida | reverse complement strand
GATAAGAATGTATAGATTTAGTAGTGTGTTTGCACCATACATCATGGGGGGACACGATAAACATAAGAAAATGGTGTGTAGGTACCCTTGCCTGGTTCCTACTATGAAATACAATCACATTATTTGATCGTGCTCTATATGTAGTCTACCGTAGTTTTACAAATGTGTTTGGATCTCGGTTCGACCACGACCAATATATGCGAGTACGAGGGTACTAGCTTGAGAAAGGTTGTGATAGAAAGGTCTCGGAAAGTGTAGTATTTTTATGAGACCTGCCTTTATTCTTGCCAAACAGCCCAAAATTATAAATGTGAGGTGTGGATTGTGGCACTCCACCACTCCACTGTGGCATCTTACATACAAATGCGACGAACGTTTACGTGCATCGCCATTGCGCCCGTTGCAACTTCGGGTACTAACCTTGGAATCTGGCCCATCCCTCTTTGACAATACTTTGATAGAGCGTACTGTTCAGGGGGTCGGCTCACTATACAACATGACCAAACGCCGACTAAAGGGTGGCCACGTGTGGGCCTTCATAAAGTCTAGTTCTAATAAACTTTATTAGATTGATATTATTAACTATCTAGAGGTACAACAAACTCAAGACCTCTGACATTCATGATGGGGGGGGGGGGGCACCCTTAAATTGTACACTACTCCCACTATTACCCACTACCTCTGGGCCCCCTAGTATTAGTGCAGTGGAATAAATCACTTTAAATATTTAGTCATACATTGAATGCTGATTTTTCGTGTGGCAATACCAAGTGTGGCGATGAGTGGAAGTTCAAACAATAAAAGTGCCTGAAAGTTCTACAAATGTTCCCTGGAAGGTTCCACCAATCCTGATTTTGATGAAACTTCCAAACATTAGAACTAAACTGCTGATTCGATTGTAGATACCTATTGTATCTCCCTATGAAACCACACTAGATACATTAGTGCGAATGGATTGTGGTCGGTGACCAAACGAGTGGAGGTGGACATGTCACAAAAAGAGTGGTTTGTGATCACACAGTCACTCACTTCGTGTCGTGACTGTGTGATCACAAACCACGAGTTTTGTGACATCCANTCACAGTCGAAACCTCACACGTGCTCATGGCTAGTGATCGTAACCAAACTTGCGGAGAGTGAATGTCACAAAACTCGTGGTTTGTGATCACACAGTCACTCACTTCGTGTCGTGACTGTGTGATCACAAACCACTCTTTTTGTGACATCCACCTCCACTCGTTTGGTCACAGACCACAATCCATTCGCACTAGTGTGGTTTCTTATTGTTCAACTAAAACAGCTCGGTTTAGGGGGCACGCTGGGATGCCCCCTCTCCGTGGAAAGACGGCGATTCTGGCCGCTGGCGCGCCTTCGACACTAACCCCCTGGGAATAACTTTCAAAATAAAGTCTCATCAGGGGGTACACGTTTATGTATGTGCGATCGTTAATAACCCGGTTATTACGAAACGGGGTCAGCATTCCTTCTATTAGTGTGGAAAATCCAACCTGAGGGACAAATAATCATTGGAGAGTCTTGTAGAGATTTCTACAGATTTCTACCACGCGACGCTCTCCTAACAAAACAAAACCAAAATGCCGACGACCATGGCCAGCTTCGCGAGCGTCAACCATAAAAACCCAGACAATGGCCCCAAATAGCTCCAGCAATAGCAGCCACCGCAACTCTTTCAATTGACACGGAGACAACTCGACCGCATCCAACGTCGCCAAAACTACGACAAGGTAAAAGCTTTTTCTCTGTCTTCTCATTTCACTTCGTATTTTGGCGCCAAAATCAAAATAATGACTTCGTCTTTTCTCGATCGGCCCTCCTAATGCAATTTATCCATCCTACAAATATCAAAGTCCGCATCCGCCGCAACTAGCATTGTCGACAACAGCAGCAGCAGCAGCAGTACCATGGTGGCCACGCAGCCTTGCGCACCTTGGGTCTCACTCATTCAACAGCAACAAGCGCAGCAACAACTTGTTCAGCAACAACAACAGCAAATCATCACGACTCACGGCGCCCTCGAGGTGGCCGCCCTCCCCCTACTCCTACCCTTCCAAATCAAAAAACCGAATGAATCCACCATCATCAACACCATCATCAACGAACAGCACGCCGCCGACACGTTGGCGGCGGTATTGAAACAGGAAGAACGGTTACGAAGCGAGTTACAAAAGGCCAAGAATAAAGATGATGACGCCGGCGGCAAGAAGCCAGGGGGTGACAATGACGGAAAGAAGAATGCGAGCGTGCCCGCTACCAAGGGAAAATCGAAAAAGAATTCCAAGAAGAATTCATCCAACAATGCCAATTCCGAGCAGGTGAAGGAAATCGAAAGAAAACATGTAGCAGCCGCATTGACAATCCAGCAATGCCGTATGAATTTGGGTCAATTCGCGGGATGGACGAAGGCCATGCTCCAGGCCGAATATTCAAAATTGGCCGTCACCCTAGACGAGGGATCGCAGCATTATTCTGATTTAGAGGAGGCATTTTCGTTTCTGTGTCCACGATTGAATACTGCCGATGGTACGGAGGATTATTACCACGAGCAGCGATTGGCGTACGTCAAAGAGATGATACCCGTTATGAAAAAGGTGGGCGAGAAGAACTTTGCCACGTCTCTGATTAGCTTGCCGTATTTGAAGAAATTCCACGCGGATGAACCAGACTCACCTATTGTAGCAGCTCTCATTGATGAAATGCATCAGCTCGCGATTACAGAGGGCGTGCGTGTTAGATTGGAGAAGCAATTGGACGATCCTGCGAAATTCAAGGTGCTGAAGCATGCCGAGGAGATGTTGGACCAAAAGGAGATTGAAACTAGTGAATTGGTTCGGAAGCATTTTAGGAAACGGAGTATCAAATTGCATCCGGATAGGAATGGCGAGGTGAGTTGTTTGACGAGCAGTATGAAAGCATTTGTCGAAGTTTGCCGAGCATCTGCTTGGGAAATGTTGTGTTTTTCTTCTTTCACGCATTCTCACATCATTCAAATGAATTTCACGCAACAACTCTTTCCGATGACCAATGACACAGCATATGCGACCTATCTTCGAAGAATTCACGGATTCGCGTACCGTCCTCGCCGATGTCAAACTCCGTCAATCCTACCTCCGGGGCATGCTCGACGTGTTCAAATACTACGGCACGACCATTATGACCGAGAGTCACGAGGCATGGAACAAAAAACACCGTCCTGACAAGGCAGAGTCCGACATTCGACGCGGCGGCAAAGACAGTGGGGAGGGCAAGCCTCTCAAATTGGAGGGGGGGTTGCATCAGCAGATACCCAAAGGTGTTATGTTACATCATAGAAGGGATGGAAAGAAGAATCATGTGGTTAGTGTGAGCATACATGTGTTGAGGCCGATACATGAGTTTTATGCTAGGGTACGGAGTATTCGGGTGGAGATGAAGGATACGACTGACGAGAAGCATGTCATTTTGTTGAGTAGGAGTGAGATTGTCAAGAATATCAAGTTTGATAGACAGGTGAGTAAATACTATGTCATTGTATTTGCCCACGATTGCTGTCCAATAGCTCTCTTTGTTTCCATATGACATATATCTGATAGCATTCTTCTCATCTCTCTCTCTCTCGCAACATAGGGACCCATTCTGGATAGCGAAATCCCAGTGGTTGAAATGCCATTGAATTCCGGTCATTGGGAGGTATGTTGGTGGGCCACGCTCGATACTGTGGGAACAGACCCTCTCAACCCCCAGAATGCCACGAAGAATGAGAGTGTGACGACACGTCCCTCGGCCAAGGCTACTTTTCATGTGGTTGGTAAGTTCATCTGCTCAACATTGTACCTCTCGCTGCTGATGGAACTATCCCCTCTGATACTCACTGTCATTTCATGTTGTCTGTACCAATGTGTAGATTATGATCTATTACAAAAGGCTCAAGACTTCGACTTGGCCGAAAACGACTGCAAGGTCTGCAAGGGCGAGCTCGCCAACACCCTACACAAGCTCCGAACGAACCAATTGGACTCTGCATCCATACGGACACCTGCACGATTTGGACATTACCACCAAGTCCTCGTCCGAGCACGTAAAAAATGTTCGAACTTATATCGTCTCATGATATTGACGCGAAAGCCCAGCAGCGTCTACGATAGTCTGAGCGCATTGTTGACGGAAAGTCGGCAGGTGTTTGCCGAGTTGGGAGAGAGGGTGGATGCCGTCCAGAAGCGTAAGGAGAAGATGGATGACGTGAAGCGGTTCAAGGCGTACATTGCTAGTGTTTTAGAGTCGGATGATCCGGTGTTGTGGATGAAGGAGGTGACGGAAGCAAAGTTGTATAGAGAAGGAGGCGATCTCAATCGATTGTATCAGCTTTTCATCGAGGGCAAGGGGAAGTATGTCCTCATGGTTGACTCTGAAATGCACAAGGAGGCTTCACTACGCGACGATATCTTTTCCACGAAACAGTGCAAAGATTTGGCCAAGCGAGCCGAAGAAGTTGCATTCCAAGAGGCCAAAGAGGAGGAAGAGGCTGCCGCCGCCGAAGAAAAGCGTAAGACGGAAGAGGAGGAGCGCGAGAAGTTGCGAAAGAAGGCTGAATTGCAGGAGAAGTGGGCCATGGTGGGTCAGAATGTTACGATTCACGGCTTGGCGAGCGAGAAAGGGAAGGCTCTGAATAACCAAATGGCAAAAATACAGTACTACAATGCAGATAAGGATCGGTTCGAGGTGCAGCTGTACAATTCTGAGGAGAAGGCGTATTTAAAGAAGGCAAACTTGACCGTCTTCTATGGATTCGTGCCAAGGCCGAAACAGCAGCCGCAACAACTGCCTCCCAATAGGCCAACTGTCACGGAAGTACGGTCACCACAACCGTCGGCGGCGGCTTCGTCTGTGGCACCCAACACGAAACCAACCTCAGCGTGGAACTGGACCTGCGAAAAGTGCACATTTATTGAGAATGACGATGCAAGCACTGCGTGTTCCATGTGCATTACTCCTAGGCCGAAGAACCCATCTGAAAAGCAGCCACAGCCTGCCGCTGATAAGAAGTGTGCCGCCACCAAAAAAGGACCCACAAAACCAGCCGTTACTACCCTCACATCAGAGAAGAAGGCTGATGAATCGTCTGATCCTAAGGCCAACGCCTCCAATAGCAATACCTTTCGACAATTTTGGAGACCAAATAATGATGGTGCCAAGAAATTGAATAAGACAATCTATGTAAGGTCGTCACTCTCCAAGAAGCTCACTGGTAAGCGCGGGAGGAAGAAGAAGGATCTCATCAACAAAAGCGGTGTGGAAGACATCCATATTGAAACTTCAGCCATTGGGAACCATGTGCATGTGCACTTGACCGGTAGCAGGCAAGCTGTTTTGAAAGCGGTTGCTTTGATCCAAGAGACAGTTGGTTTGGAAAATGTGAGCGAAAAGAGTCCAATCAATGAGCTGTCACCTCCCCCGCCACCAAAACCCACCGCTTCGCATCCAGTTATCGTCTCGCCGCATGTTGGGAAGAAGGCACCATCACCCATTGCACCTTCACCTGTTGCTCCTGCACCCATTGCACCAGTGCATGTAGAAAAGAAGCCAATTCTCACCGCACAGCAACCAAATACAAGCGTTGTTAACTCTGGAAATAAGTACATACGGACTATTTTTTAGTACCAGTGGATTTCAAGCAATTCACCTACCCCTAACTCACAACACAAAGAAGAGAACAAATACAATACAATGGCGATGACGAGATGGCCTCGCGCTGGGCTTTGGACACCAAGAACCTATCTCCATGCCGGCGGCACACGCCCGATCTATTGCGACAGAAGAGAGGGCAGATGGCAGGTCTGCTGTTGCTGCCCTTGTTGTGGATTTTGTGGCCCGCCACCGCGGCCAAAAGGAAGTATTGGCGAGATATTTCCGCCATTCCAAATACCTCCTACTGATCGATTGTCACGAGAAGAAGAAGTGCCATCTTGGCCTCTACCAATAGCGCCCCAATCGCCTCCTTCGCCTCCACCATGGTCGCGACCGCGTCCGCCATTATTAACATATCGACCACCTCCACCACCCTGTCGATTATCGAATCCCCCTCTTCCTCTTCCTTGGACATCTTGTCGGCTACCGCCTCCATCTCCTCCTCGACCTTGGTTGTCTACTCTTCTACCATCGGCGGTGCCCCACTTCTTATTTCCTCCACCGTTGGTAGAGTCGGAACGCTGACGTTGTTGTCGATTATTATCTCCATCGTTAAATCGACGCGCTGCTTATTTTGGAAATTATTGTTGTTTCCGTTATTGTTGTTGTTGTGACGTCCACCACCGCCACTGCCGCTGCTACCATGGCGATGACTTGCGAGTTTTTGATCCATTTATTATGTTTGTGGGATTCGGTAGTACTTCAAAATCAAAAAGGTTTAGGGGGCGGGAATGACACGTCAAAGAGCTGTAGAGGGATGCTCGAGCTCTTTTGTTGAGGTTGAGGGTACTAGGTGGATAGATGCTAGATATGTATATATGTTGGAGGCTGCCTAATGATTTTAGATGGGTTGAAGGGCGGGTGTCAATTATCAATCCCCTCGGATTTTAGGTGGACGTGCGCTCGTGTGGATTTTGTCGTCGTTGATAGGAAGGTGAGAATTCGATTGTGAATATCTCAGCGAATATTGCCACGTGGGACTTTGAAGGGCTGGTTTGGGGGGCGACGAGGTTGGTGAAGGATCTTTGCAACTTATATCCGTTATTCCATGGTTTGCGGACGGGGGAAGAAGTGATGGGGCTACCACAATACTAGGTACGGTTACGTCGCTATGCATGGTGTGTGAGGATTTTTGTGAGTAACTAACTACCTACCATATCTGGTTAGAGCTACCTAGCCACCCCTAGCTTAGGTAGGTACGTAGCAGGTAGATAGCGTTCTTTGCACAAGGATTTTTTTTATCTTTTTGAGATCAACATCTTTCCGAGCACAAGAATTATTGGCCATTGCTACCGCAATATCCCTTTCAATGCACACGGACGACTTTTAGAATCATCCTTATTTCACATATATTGTGTTTTATACTAATCTCTTGGTAAGACTGTCATAATTCCGATTCCACATAAGAGATGCCTCTCTAGGTAAACTAAATGAGAAGAACATGATATATGAAAAGTATCTTATGATATTTCGATTCGAACTACGGTTATGTGTTTTGATAGATTGAAATCACTTGACTTCGTCGCAAAAGTGGTTGATTGAATTGCGAACTCGCTGGGCCCGTGATGCGTCCCTGCCTGATTTGTAGATAGAATGGTGCTGGTATTGGATTGCAACACCATTACCAAGGTGGTTTGAGATGATTGGCTCGCACCTCCCGCTTGAGACATTATATAGTCTGGTGAAAACTAAAGTTGAAACAACGCCTGACGTGATGGTGTTTCTAGCGAGGGAAGACAAAAGTGATATTGTTGCCAATCTCAAAAGCTGGGCTGTTGCCGAGGTTTGAAGAGAGAGAATAAAAGTTTGCATTCGGCGGCTACTCTGATAAAGGCCAAGTTTCCAATTACAAGGATTGACGGTAGACTTACCAATCCCCGCTACAAAGCTCCACTCCGAGCATTCTCAGATCATGCCAACCCTCATAATATATTGTGAATAACCCAACCGTTGGACGTGAAAATGAGTGTACCAAAAAGAAGAGAAAGATACCTACTTATCCGTATGAGGGTGAAGAGTTGATTCTATTGTTTCGACGAGCGACTCGCCAATCCTGCCGTCGCCATACCACATCCAGCATCGGCTTTGTCAGAATAACGATATGTCCATATCATAATATGAACAGCCTAACTGATGGACTTGAAAAATAGCGTGCTGAAAAGAGGAGAGAGATGACTACTCATCGACGCCATCCGCACCCTTTAAAGAGGCCCCTCCGCCAACGATACCTGAAAGGTTGGGCGTTGTTGTGTTTGGAATTAATTTTGACGAGAGACATACCAATCTCATCGTCGCCATGAATTGATACCATGACCCACCCATCATTATTGCTCATATCCTGTGAGCAGCCAATTTTACTATGCTGTCCCGTTAAAGGTGAAGGTCCCGATGGTGCGGACGGCTGTGTCACCGCAGAAGATATCAAAGATGCTTGCGCCGACATTGTTGACGCGAATCAGCAAGACAACTGCAAGTTCGATGTTCGTACCACAGGCAACGAAGACTTTGGAAAGGCCCCCTTAGATCTTGAACCCGACCCTCCTCTTGCTGACTCGTGGTGCGAGCAAACAAAGAACTGACAAGGTCAAGGGGGGCGTCAGGCAGGGAGGAAAATGTGATGACATGCACGAAGATGCAATGTGTGAGTTCGAATGCGTCGATTCGCTTGACTATTCTTGCAAGTGGGTACTTTGTAGTGAAAGTGATGATAGTAAGGCCCCTATGCCAGTGAACACAGTCAGAAGGATAGGTGTACTTGCAAGGTTCCCAAGGGGGGCAGAATCTTTCGAGAAAGTCCCAGAGAAAGAATGTATGTTCATGTAGGCTATCCCCAGATGTACTGAATTCAAGCATATAAAGAGCAAGTAACTGTGGTTAAGTAATGGTCAGAGACATCAGAAGAGTGCAAAAAGAAGACAAACCGTAGTAACAAGATCAGTGCTTTGCCGCAGCAACAGCCAGAGTTTATGGTTTGGAGAACCCAAATAAGATCAAGAACATCCCAGCCAAAATTGATGTAGAAATCAAATTAGAGAAAGATAACTTCTTGTAGAATTGTAGAAGTACTATCCATCTTCAACCTATTGGAAATTAGAGAGCTTTATTGTTCCTTTCGTCAAGCCCACGTAATGCTCCTCCTTCAATCATACCCATCATCTCGTCTCTCTTGCTGTGCCAAGTCCTCTCCATCTACCATCTATTTGCTCCAGCAAGTAGTGAACCAATTCTTCAAGCTTCTACAAAACTTGTCTTGGAATTCCCAATTTTCTACCTCTTTGGGGAATAGGATTGGGGGCCTAATCAAGCCCACACATCTGACCTCTGAACATCTTCAATCTCAATCCGTTGAGCCCCTGTGCCTGTCACGAATAGCAGCATCAAATCAATCATCTTCTGGCTTCGTTGCGTTTTATATTCATCCAATGTGTCCCCACCAGCCTATGAGGCAGCTGTACGAGCAGATCTCATAGCATGTCTGATGTTCTACGTATTGAAAACTAATAGACGTGTGCCTAGATGATGGCTAATTTATTTGTTGCTTCGAAGAGCAAATGATTACCATCTCTCAAGTTTGATATTTGTTGGTAATGATGTCATTATTTGAATGGCTCATACAGTTGGCTGACAAAAATTATATATATTGTCAAGTAAATACGCGATGCCTGGGTGTTTTTCTTCGTGCATGTGGCAGTGCAATGATTGTTCGTGTTCTTCACCTAAAATCTAGCTTGTGATGGAGGATTACGACCCTCCCTTCCCATCCCCTTATTTGATCCATGCAAGCTAGAGTACATATCATTATATCCCCTCGTGATACTACTATTTGGAGCTTTGAAATCATGACTCACATCTTCCTCCTCCTCAGCATATACGCCTCGCATCACCAAAGTGCCCTTCTTCTTCCTCTGCCGTGCATTGCTGCTGGATCGTGCACGATGATGATGAGTCATACTTGTGTTACTTGGACGATGCATGCTGCGACCACGGCCATCGCTTGCTTGATTAGGATTAGCTTGCCTTGGCTGCTGCTGCATTCCGTTGTGACTATTACTTGGCTTGGCCTTATTGGCAGGTCGAGACGATCCGGGCATTTCTGCAGAATGAAAGTCAGCATGTGCAGCGATGATGGGGCTGCCTTCTCGAGAAAGAGTATTGCTGTTCCTTGATCTTCGCGATGCAGACTTTGCATTCCCTCGATTACGGCTCTTGTTGACTCCGGAGCCATCAGTGACATTATTCACCTTGTTGCATTGTCGTATGAATTGCTGCAATCGCTTGATGTAGGCAGTGGCATACTTGTGTTCGATGTTCCAATGCGTCCCACCTGGTGGTATGAACGCGATGAGCATATTATGCATATGCAGAGAACGAGATTTTGGTAAGGCCATGTTATTAATGCAAACACTTTCCAAGAGGCAAAGTAGATACACACACATATGTCTTGAAACAACCAAAAAGTCTAACAAAACTTACCATCCGCCCAAAATGGAGGAAAGCTTTTCTTCCTCCTCTCCATAATCAAGCCACGCAATACCTCACCATGACTAAATGGTATCACCTTATCATCCTTCCCATGCATTAAATAAATTGGTAAAGTATACCCAAGTCCGTCACTACTTTGAGAGGACGAGTCATGACGATGCATGTCTTGCAATTTACCAACGTTGTCAAATGCATCATGCATGGTACCGCCTAGTGGGAATCCAACTTGAAGACGTAGTATGGATTGGAAAGCTGAGTGTAGGATGACTCCACCCAGTGGTGAAGGACGCGGATGCAGCGTTTTTGGAGTTGCTCTGCTGGCCTTGGATCGTACAAATGATGCTCTTGGTCCAGGAGTGGGTACTCTACGCAATTTCACAGCGTTGCCATCCTTCGATAACCCCCCGTTATTCGGGTTGTCGTCCATCTCCATTGATGTTGCCTCGTGGCATAACTTGTGGGCCAACCAACATACTGGTCCACTTCCCAAACTTTTTCCGTACAGGATAATGTTTTTGGGAGGTACTCCTTTTTGACGGACGAGATAGTTGAAACACGTGAGTATGTCCGTGTAACATTCTTCTTCGGTAGGCAACTCACGACCAGAGTTTACAGTATCGTTGTCGGATCTTCCATCCTTGGCACTACTATTTTCGTCACTGTCCTGTACTTTATCTATATTGTAGTCTTGCTGTTGCTGTTTACCCAACTTGGACAAACCATAGCCGGAATAATCAAAGCATAGAATGTCGGCATCTAGCAATTTACTCAGATGGACTAAAAAGTCGTAGATCATTCCAAGGTCGACATCGTGTCCGTGACAGTAGAGTATGGTGTTTCGATGACCCGCTGAAGGAGTATCTTCATTTGCTTCCTCGGAGCCATCTTCTTTATTGACGTTGCCGCCATTGGCGGTTTCTCGTGTAATATGAACCACTGGAATATCTCTCCCGCTTGACGATGCCGGGAATGATGCACCGTTACCAACATCACTTGGCTGCTCGGCCCCGTCGCAAACTAATTGCTCATGACGAATGTCCGTGCTCTTGATCCAAAAGTATTTCTCAGACGAGAGTGGCGTGGGAGGATTGGGCGGTGCGTAGAATTGCGTCAGGGATGTTATATTGTTCCCCATGATTTACACTACACTTTTTACTTTGGTTCAGCTCGATCTCTCTCTACTGCCCGATGGCGTACATCTAATGATGTATCTGCTATGATATGTCAGGATATATGACGCTTCTCTCCAACTTTTGGAAGGCACAACGTCTTGTCTTTCGATTAGGGCTTTCTATCTTGGTTACAGGTCTGTAAATGTCGAAAGAATGATTGGTGATGTGTAGATGGCATTCATTTTTGCGCGTATGATCAAGACGTTATCTGAGAATTGGTCACATCATCTATGATTGATCGTGCCGCATCTCCTCAATAGCTTGATTGGTGTGTTGCCATCATCTAATCTCTCCGCATTCTTGGATACGTCAGCGCAAACTCGTGAGAGTGCACAGTCTACAGAATCACTTCGTACTTCATCTCTAACGGTAAAAAAAGGGGTTGCGTGATTATCACAGATCTAACGGTTAAACTTGAATGTCATGATGTGCAAACCTATCATTGCTCAATAGTTACTGCATCACAAATTTTGTTTACCATTTTCTCATTCGCTCTACATTTCAAAGTCTCACAGCTAGCCGTTCCCTATGTGCTATTTCCAACGTAAGATACAGTAATGAATTAGATCTAATTCTATATTCAAAATATTTGGAACAACTTTTTGTGCGGCACATTCTCAAATATCCATAGGATCGTTTAACGTCATCTCAACCGCCATGTAGTATTTCCTACGTTGGATACCGTATTGAATTAGATCTAATTATGTATTCAAATATGTTTGAGCATCCCTAACGCCATCATACATTATGACTTACACAAACTTTTGTGTGTGCACACGCACGTTATGGTTATGTAATGTGAACTTTTTGGCCATCTCTTTGGCCAGCCTTTGCTCATTTCGGTTCTCCAACTCCCAGCCAAAAGGCCCGTGTTGTCCGGCGTTGGAGAAGATACATCCAATGGTGTGCGCTGCTGATTCGGTGAGATTATACCCTTTGCGCGTTGGTTATTAGAACCCAAGCCGACATTATTCGAGGGGGCGGGTTGGTTAACCTATCTGTCAGGGTAACCCTAGCCAGCCGTTAGTGTATCACTGTGCCAGCCACTGATTCTCTCATCTCGCTTCAGCTTCCTGAGCCTAGCCTACACCACCGAAAGCTGTGGCGTGACGTTGATCTCTCTTGATCCACTTTCATTGCATCATATAGGTATCACTCTGCAAGCGAAGGCATCGAGACACGCAAATGGCCACAGCCGATCTCGTCTTTACTACATTCCTCCTCCTCTATCCTCCAACAATAACGGCCTCGCTGTGCCTTTCATCGCTCGATCCATCAAGCCGTATTAACCTAGCCATCGCAGCAGTGAACATTTATCTCTTTGTATTGTGGCTGTACATTACGCTTTGTCACCTCGGCGATATTTTGAATTATTGCTCGGTGATTATCGACAGGATTGTTAATAATAACTTTTGCATTGTCGGACATTCCAAAAGGTGGCTGGGTCGACTCTCGTGATTTTGAGAGCCATAGGTCAAGAGCAGCGCGCGAGGTGTAGAGAGCCGCGTTGACATTACATTCAAGCGAGAAAAGTGTGCCTCACCTAACCTGTTGGCGACGAAAGAGCTCAATCTATCATGGGCAACACGGTCATCTCCGGGATCTTATTCCAACCGCCTTCGCCACACATGCCATTGAATTATCATGGTCCATCACAATCGCAAGACATCCACACTTCGAACAGCAGTGATAGCAAAACGTCTTCTTCGGCCGCTGCACTAGCCAAGCACAAGCAGCACAACATATCCGTCAAATATCTATGGCTCTACTCCTCCGATGATTATGGCGTGGAGAGATTGATACCCGCCGTTCACATTAAGCACAACAATGATAATCTCTCTGCAAGTGAGGGAGCTGGCCGGAGCAATACGCACATGTACACGCTGCTCTACTCCCACGGGAACGCCGAAGACATTGGCCTTATAGCCTCCTTCCTAACCGATTTGGCTCGATTGCTTCAGATCAATGTATTGTGCTATGATTACTCGGGGTATGGAGTCAGCACCAGCGAAGAGTACGTTGCCGAATTTTTCACCGGATTTGGTAAAGAGTTGGAAACTTGGAAGAATTGGCGCATCGCTCAGAGCGGTAGAGAGAAGCTGGGGGTCATGAACAAGCCAACTAACAAGTGGGCCGTCATGAACAGGCCAACTAGCAAGTGGGCCGAGGTCTCCACCAAGAATGGCAAGCATGTATGCCGATACTCTTCGGAAGTGTTTGTTGCTCCTATAGTTCATCCTACACAAACTGCTAATGCTAGCAATGGAGGAGAGTGGGATCCCTTTGTCAGTGCATCAGAAGAAGAGGACGACAATGATACCGCCTATTCATTTACCAATACGTGCGGCGACTGGAATAATGATACCTCTGGACACAATGATACCTCCACATCTCGCTCTACTATATTTGCCAGTCTAAACGATCCCACTCGCCCAACTAGCACGACGGCCAATCAGAATGCAAAAAATACCAGATCTCCAGCAAAACAACGTCGCTCAACCCTATCAAGACACTCATGGTCCTATCCCTCCCCGTCCGAAATGAATTGCTATGCCAATATCCAAAGTGCCTACAATTACCTAACCACTGTAGAGTGCATGGCACCGCAGCATGTCATTTTGTATGGCAAGTCTGTGGGTTCCGGCCCTACGTGCTGGCTAGCCCAACGATTATGCCGTGATGACTACAGTACTAGTGTAGACAACAATGATGCCGATGATAACACTAGTTGTACCACGGATGAAATGTGTTTAGTAGAAAGTCGGGAACCGGTTCAAAAGAAGGAAAGGGCGGAGGTCGTCGCCAATAATAAGGGAGGAGAGAAGAATGTAAATGCTCCGGGAGGTGTGGTGTTGCATAGTCCATTCATGTCGGTGATACGTGTGGTGTTGGATGTGGGATTTACTACTATTGGGGATTTGTTTCCGAATGTGGATAGGGTTGGTGACTTCACGTGAGTTTGAGGTTTTTCTTTCGTCTGATATGTGCTTTTTTATGTGTCTCTATCTACACATCAGTGTACCATAGCTATCCAAAAATCTTCTCCAATGTTTATCTAATTCATGTGTTCACTCTCTCACTCTCTCACTCTCTCAACAATATACAGGTGTCCCGTGTACGTCATCCACGGTAGCAACGATGCCATCGTCCCATTCTACCACGGCCAAACACTCTTCCAAACCTTACCCGACTCCTCCAAGACGGTACCCTTCTGGGCACGTGGTGCAGGTCATAACAATATCGAAATGGACATGCCCACGGCCTACATCAAGCGATTGCAGCAGTTCGTCAGGCAGTGCGATAGGTTGAACTATCCGAGTCAGTTGAGCCCCCGGAAGGTGGCGCAACAACAGTTGCAAAAGAAACAGCAACAGCAACAGCAAATGCTATTGCAAGCGAGCTTGGAGACTAGTTTGAGGCAGAGCATGCATCATCAGGGACAGGGAGTAGTTGGTCATCATCATAACCAGCAACAACAACAGCAAGGAGGAGGTCGACCGGGTATCACAAGATATGCCTCTCAAGATAGTTACCATAACATGATGATGCAACAGAAACAACCTCAAGGTGCTCTCAATAAAACGCTATCTACTCAGAACAGCAAGCCGAGCAAGCAACGCAAGCAAAAAGGGACGCTCGTCATGAGGTCCTCTCATAATCAAGCCTTGTTGCAACCCCCTCTGCCAGTAGCGCCCAGTCCGCTTATCGGCCAAGGCCGTCGTAGTGGAACGTCAAGCAGGAATTGGATTGGTGAACCTTGCAATCAGCAGCAGCATCCTACGATGTCAATCCAACATCAGCATCAGCAACAGCAAGTAATGCAGCAGCAGCAACAGCAAGTGTATGCACCGCACAACACCAATGTTCGGTATAGCCAACAACGCTCAATGAGTTCCAGTATGTTAAACAATAACATGCCAGTGCTATCTCCTCATCACTCTCCATACAATCATTCACAGAAACATCTGCATCAGCAGCAGCAGCATGTTCACCAACAGCAGCAGCAGCAGCAGCAGCAGCAACAATACCATTCACAGAATCACCACAATGCCTATGATGTCCATTATGCTGGTAGGGTGGCACCCGGTGATTGGAGGTGATAGAGTTACTGTGAAACAACGTCAGGTTGAGAATATTGTTTAGGAAGTGGGTGTGTGAAGTGTTTATGTTATAGAGGGTCATTGACGTTATAGATGTAATAAATGGTCAATACTGATATCCTGTGTTGATGATATAATTAAGTGCAGGTTAGCGATGATGAATTGGCGAATGTGCACTGCTGTGCGGCTAGACACGAAGATGAAGAATTTCATTCTCGAGTATCTGAAGTATCTTCTTATCTTGCCCAACACCCAACACATTGGATGAAGCAACATATTGCCAGAGAAAGATAGCATGATGCCGACAAGTGCTTGCTCCTTCAGCAGAATGTACTATTCTCGAATAAATAGAAGTAGACTTTTCTATCGTTTTATACTGGATATTATCTATTACGGCAGTAGCATGTGCAATAACAGTGATGGGTGAGTACGGGTGCAACAGTTTGCATGTGAATGTGAATATCAATCATCGTTCAGTCTACAACAAAATAATACACAACGTATCAATAGCAATTCAATTTAGCAAGATAAAGAGAGACCATGTATTAGTTTAGAGGATAGATGGAATACGATCTCAATTGCATAAAAAATTCATCTACGTCTTCAAGTTGGAATCCCACTAGGCAGTATACCAGGCATGATGCATTTGACAACGTGGGTACTCGTCGTCTTCTCCAAGTAATAATAATGATATTTAATGCATGGGAAGGATGATAATATGGTGATACCATTTAGTCATGGTGAGGTCCTGAGTGGGTTGATTATGGAGAGGAGGAAGAGAGGCTTTCCTCCATTTTGGGTGGATGGTAAGTTTTGTTAGAGTTTTTGGTTACACAAGACATATGGGTGTGTATCTAATTTGTCTATCTAGGAAAGTGTCTGCTTTAATAACATGGCCTCACAAAATCTCGTTCTCTTCATATGCATATATATGCTCGTATCTCTTTCATACCAGGTGGGACGCATTGGAACATCGAACATAAGTATGCCACGGTACTGCCTACATCAAGCGACTGCGGCAATTCATACGACAAAATGCAACAAGGTGAATAATGTCACCGATGGCTCCGGAGTCAACAAGAGCCGTAGTAGTCGAGTGAATGTCAAGTCTGCACAAAGATCAAGTAAGAGCAATAAGCACCTCTTGCTCTTGCAGTCTTGAAATGGTGCGTTGAGGTTGAATCAATGCCACCCATTATGAACTACAGTTGTTCAAGACTTGGTATAAGTGTATGGCAATGATATGACAACACCCATACTGTATCCTGTCTGAGTCATCTTATGGCATTATGCTCTAGAAGCACCCAGCAACATGTTGAAGTTTCGTGGCTCATTCCAAATCTAAGGTCCCTCTTGCGGGTTTGGAATGGTGTGTTGAGGTGAAAGCATCCCCCCATAGGGGTATGTCAATGATATTCCAACACTCCCATGCCATACTGCCTCAACCAACCCATGGCATTATGCTCTAGAAGCACCCAGCAATCTGTTAAAGTTTTCTCGTGGTCCACCAAGCCAAATCTGAGGCCCCTCCTTCTGTGGTCTTGGAATGTTGAGTTGAGTTGAGTTGAGGAGGTAAAAGCAAGGCCACCCACATTGTTATCCACAGCTGTTGGGACCTTGGTAGGGGTATGGCACTATGGTGTGTCAGCACGCCCATATGTAGTAGGGGGTCCAGCCTCCCTGTAAATCTCCTTCCCACGAAATAAAATGCCGCCTCAAAATTCATCTCTGATCTCCGAAGTAGATCGGAGAACGAGGGTCAGACGTTTAGCGTTGAAATTTAGGATTCTCTATGTATTGCAAGGTAGACACATGTTTCCAGCATTTTTCGGCTTGATTTGTTGTTGTTGTTCAACAACATGTACAAAAATTGAGATTATAAAAATAAATTAATGCAACTTAGACATGTTCAGTTCCCATTTCTGATCTTTTCAAAGTGTGTTATACACGAGCCGTTCTAAAGGGCAGCTTTGATGTTCCCGTGGCACCTCGGGGGGTGTTTTTTTCCTAGCTGGACCACCCGCTAAGTAAAATGGACAGGTTAGGTTGGCGCGTGGTCAAAAACGATCTACCTAGATAAATAGGGTAAAATAGAAACTTGACTTTACACCAAAAATTTTAGAGATGTTTCACGGAGCGTGAAATCGTGAAGTGAAGTGAAGTGAAATGGTCGTGAACTGATTCACTTCACGCTACCCCCCTTCACGTGAATTCACGTGAAATGGTTCACGGAGGAATACAGTATAAATCTACATCTGTGGAGCAATTAAATTAGGAATTCGGTTGTTTTGAATACACGTTTGCTGTCCATGTAGTTTTTGTGATACGAATGACATCAAAAGTAAAGAAACGACATCAAACCACG
>JALLAU010000373.1:0-16113 GCA_036939495.1 Thalassiosira hispida | reverse complement strand
CAATGAGTGAACAAAACAACAATCAACCGACGACAATGGCCGGCAAGGAAGCTGTGCTATCGATGATGTGTTGGCGGTGGTCGGAGGGGAAGGACACCAAATGTAAAGTGACCCCGTAGAGGCAGGAGATGGCATCGATTGCATCGCTCTCCATTTGCAGCAAACATGGCTCGTTGTAGCCAAAAATGGAGAGGGATAGACACAAGAATAAATACACAGCTTCTAATACTAACAAAGAACAATAGTCTATCTTATCATGTATTAATATTTAGTTTATAGTTGCCTTTATCTATTGTTAGTTGTATAGGTTGAGCCGACGATGGCTCGCAATCGCCACGAACCCGCAGGCTGTTTTGATTGACTCCCCCCCCCGTTCTATGCCAATCGCTGTCAGTCCATGGACGAACAAGGTCTTGGGCTATCGGCCGTGCCCTCATTCGGAGTTTGAGGTCGTCGCTCTGCTGCCATGGTGGTTGGGGTTCGGACGTCAATAGGCCGTCAGGCGTCAGGCCGTCAATTGAAATTTATTAGAGCTGCAAAAAAGAATTGTACTAATGCCTACCTCGTAGCCAACAGCCAACCTCTCCAGATAGTTCCAGCTAGGAAAAACGCATCCCACGTCTCTTTCTAATATAGGTAAGGCCATGTCTGTTGCGCCTGGATATGGATATTCTAGTGGTACCCATTATCTGATTTTCTTAGAGTCTATGTTTATGTCGACAGCCGTAGCAGAGGAGTTGAAGCTGACAACATCATGCCATTGCAGTGGAATATATCTCGATCTTTTCAATGCTAGTGCGGTTTCGCCCAGCTTGTGGCAAGTTAGTATACCACAGTACCCGTGGGAGCGGATCTACAGCAAACTCTAACATTGACCCTTTACCGCACACGCATTATCCCCACCTACTTTGGAGATGGTTACATTTTGGTTGAGGTAATGTCACATTCACATGTTGTGTGACATAGAAATCTGCATTCATGAGGACATGGCTTCAGATTCACTTTTGTTTTGCTGCAGCTACTCGGAAACTAGGAGTGATCCGAGGCAACACTGAAGCGATCAGTACAAGAATTCATGAAGAATACATGCGAACCTAGAGATCCTAACATAGTCAGAGCCAAGCAAACATTCTCATTCTTGCTCGTACTGTTTGATACGAGGAAACCAGAGCACTTGTGAGGAGCCATTCAGGACTTGCATCTCTTGCATACCGATCTGGTGAGTTTCATTGCACATTGCAATCACCAGAAGCAGAAGGAAGATGGAGAGAGAAGAAGATCACAACACTATAGGACTCGTGGTCGTGGTGTACCCATCTCTCTACTAGTGGACAAATGTGTGGATGTACCACCACCCTGCCTGCACAGACTTCGCTCATTTCAACGGCACTGCCCCCACCTCTGTCACTGTGAGTCTGACACTTCTGCTTGCCCATCAGTGGATGAAATGCTTCGAATTTGGGTTCTTGAGTCTGCAAAGTGATCTTCGCCATCACCCCCCCCCCCCCCGCACACACTGGTGAGAAGTGAGAAGCTTGATAGCTTATGTACCAGGCCAGAGGCCGGGCACTTAGCACTTTCCTTGCCTTATGACAAAAACACTACATAACCCTACAACCAGGCTACAACTAATCCAGATAACAACACACAAGCAGTTAGTAGATAGTAGTAGTAGTAATGGCCTTATTGTTATGGAGTACCACATCATCTTAGATGACTACTCGAAGGTGGCTGCACTAATCAATAGTGATTCATTTCAAGTGGTCATGGTAAGAACACGTTTCGCGTTTATGATTTTAGGGAAAGTTTGAGTAGTCCTAAACAGTGGTGTATCTACCGATATACGAAGTCTAGAGTAGAAGTACTCAAATTTTTTATGGAATTTATTTTCTAGGCTGACCTTTTTAATGTACTCCGCCCACTATCTAGGCCGGATGCTCGTGAGGTATCGCCAATCTAATCCCCGTTTGTACATAGGGACTGCATATCTGCAGTTTACATACGGGGATCATAGGTAATATTATGCACATGGATGTGGACCAACACATACACATCATAGGTATCGTATGCGACACACACACGATTGGGAATCAGTCACGTGCCGGGGCAAAAAAACAAAAGACACAGATATCAAAAGGTCATTAAATAACGGAAGGACTATCAGCATTTAGAGGTCATCGTCCGGTCATCGATCACGCCGAACCAAAAAATGACGATTAACTCCACTGCCAGTCAGTCATATATTGTCACTTTGTGACATCAATCACTCTCAAAATGTGTTGGCACGATCAGATAAAAAATACGGTGGAATTAGTAACCTCTTAAATCACTAATTCGCAAAATCTCAGAAAGAGATACAGGAGATACGCTCACTCTAAATAGGAACGGCCACGAATAGGCTCTTCAATTTATTTTGCACCTACATACCGTGACCTACCTAAAGGATCACACAAATTTTATCGGATCAAGTACATGGGAATAAGTATTAAATTTCGCCCTCTGAGACATGTCTAATTTTCATTTCTCTCATCTCACGATGAAACGTTCGTCCAATTTAGTCATCCTGCGAAAATTGCAAAATGTAAGAATATATAAATGACATATTTGGATATTGTTTAACGACAGTTCGGATATAACAACTAATTTATTCGTCTTAACGGCCAGACCATCAATGGACAATTTATATCAAACGATTCGTTGTGATCAACTACCTCCAAAAGGACTAGCCTCACAACTCACAACTCCAACGGATCCTTCCTGATGCCGGCCACGCACTCTCGTGAATGGTTTTGTGGTACGATACAGATTTACGATCCTATGTACCTATGTAGAGAGAGGTAGGTACTTAGGTAGATAGGTTAGACCTATCCTTGCTATGGTACACTGGTTCGCAGATAGTCCGTTCGGGAATCATGGTAATCGTGATTTTCAAACGTCCAGTGCAATGTTCGTGAATCAAAACAGCACGATCGGTTTGGCACGCTCAAAGCTTGATAACCTACGGCAGAACCATCATCTTATGCAAACAAAAAGCTACCATAAAGTCCTCATCGAGTTTGTCCAAGACAAATTCTGTGAGATCTACTGCTTCTTCACCCCCTCTCGTCTTTCCTCCCAAAGACTTGCTCTCCTCCCTCCTCTCTCCTCTCCTCTCTGCGTAACAGCACCATGATCATCTCCACGATCGGTCGTTACGCCATCCTCGTCCATCTCGCGGCGGCGGCATCCTTCCGCGGAAGTAGCTCCTCCTCCAACGGTCTCGATCCGGCATCACCTGACCTGCAGCGTCTCCTCCAGGGCGGCGATTCCTGTGCGGGTTACTTCAGTAAGAAGGATTGTCCCACCGGAGCGGGCCTGCCGTGCACTTGGCAAGGAAACGGTCCCTGCCTTCCGGCGGCGACTCCGATCCCTACGACGGCTCCTCCTACGTCTCCTCCAACCACGGAGCCGGTGAGTTTAGTATTTTGCTGTGTGTGTTCTTCTCTCGGCTCTCTCTAGAGAGATCACACGGACGACGTTCTCTCGATGACTCACCATCGCCGTTGCAATTCTATTTTGTCACATCAACCATCAACATCAACAGCCAACGCCTCCGCCCACTTCCGATCCGACGAACGAACCCACGCCCAACCCGACGGACGCCCCAACCGTCTCCGGCATCGGAATGTGCTCCGACGATTCCGCCAAGACGTGCTGGAATGTCGGTGAATGCGTCTGCGGAGGCTTCGCCGGCGGCGGCGAGGCTCTCGTCTCTGCTTCCTCAAGCAACCTATTCGGTAGCCGTGAGCGCAAACTCCGTGAACTCGTGGAGCGCGACCTTCAAATCAACGAATGCAGTCCACTGGCCAGCAAAGAATGCCGTGCCAATGCCACTTGCGAATGGTCCGGAGGGAATTGCCTTTCGACTACGACGCAGCCCAGTCAACCGCCTACACCCCCTCCGACAACCCCGCCGCCTACTACCAAGCAGCCAACGACGACTCCAACGGACAGTCCTAATAGTAGTCCTATTACGAATGCGCCTACGAAGGCGCCGACGGCCTGTGCCTGTTTAGGTGCGTTCTTTTGAATAGAGAGTCGTTCATATTGATTGCTTGTTCTTTTTCATTTTTAAGGCTATCTTCTATGTACCTACTTATGTCTATGTACTCACACACACCCTTCTTTCATTTTTTGTACAAATTAGGAGTGGGTCCTACCAAGCCGCCAAGTGCAAGCCCATCTACGAGTCCCACGCTGAAGCCGACAATGAATCCTACCGATGCGCCTACTTCCGAGGTTAGTTCTTGAATAGATTCCAACCGACTCAACATGCTTGTCCTTTTTCATTTTTTAATGCTATCTTTTAGTACCAATGTCTCAACACACACCCTTCTTTCAACAAATCTCTAGCCCACTAGCAATCCAACCATCTCGCCAACCCTCACACCCTCGGCCGGGCCGTCTGCATCACCCATTAAGAACCCCACGGATTCTCCTACCAAGAAGGTTCGTTCTTTTGAATAGAGAGTCATTCATATTATTCTTTGCTTATTCTTTTTCATTTTTTATGCTAACTGGTACATATGTTCTCATCACACAACCCTTCTTTCATTTACAAATCTCTAGCCCACTAACAATCCAACCGACTCGCCAACCCTTACGCCCTCGGACGGGCCGTCTGTATCGCCAACTCGAGCACCAACAACTCCCGCGCCAACTACACCTGCGCCTAGTACTCCAGCACCAACTGGTGTTCCGACTGGCGCACCGACTGATGCTCCTACAAAGAATCCCACATCCAATCCAACTGATGTTCCTACTACTCCAGCACCAACTACTCCTGCACCTACTACGCCTGCGCCTACAACTCCATCTCCAACCTCCTTGGTCCAAGATGTTGCCTGTCCTCCCACCTCCGATCCCATGCAGGTCATCTCGAACGGATCGAAGACTGTTACCGCCGCCAATGCCGATACCTTCTGTGGAATATTCCTCAAGAAGGAATCCGGCGACCTCATTCCATTGGCAAGGTCTTACCACGGTCAGGATTGGGAATCTTCCCCCGGACCACTAGCCTGCCCCACCAGCGATGTCACTGCAACGAGTGTGTATTTACCCCCTCTCCCGAGCGGTACCGATGACTACGTCATCTTGACCAAAAATGGTCAGATGAACAATGATAAGCAGGTTGCGAAATTCCTCGAAATGACGACGTTCGGCCCCAAGAAGTCCGAGATCGAGTTGCTCAACAACACGAATTGGGGCGCGGGGAGCCGTGCTTCTTATATTCGCACCCAGATGGACTTGCCCGCCACGTCCCACCGTGAGTACTGGCGGAAGCGTACCAATTCCAAGTGGGACGCTACCGCCATGCCGGCACGGAGCGATCATCCCTGCTCCCTGAACTCCAAGTGGCGTACGTACAGTTACACAAGGCAGGATATGTAAGTCTCTCCTTCATTTTCATGTGCATGGGTATCGGCTAGTTGTTGTTGTTTGCTAATTGTCATCTCATTCATCTCCGCTGATAGGTATGATACCATTACGAGTCAATACATTTACCACACGTTTGAAACTGTCCCCGAGGAAGCAGATTTGACCTACACATTGTACGAGGCTGATAGTCCTAGCGATGTTCTTAGCTATAACAAGGGTGTTTTCTTGGCTGGTTACAATGGATACTCCGGAACTGGCTATTATGATTTTAGCGGCACCGATGACCACCTAGAGTTTACAGTGGACATGACCGAGGCTGGCGAGTATCCCATCTCATTCCGCTTTGCCATGTCTAGCAGCTCTTGGAACGGCAACCGTCCCTGCCAGCTTTCGGTAAACAGCATCACGATTGAAACCGTCTACGATTTCTACTTCACCGGAAGTTGGAGTTATTGGAAGTATTCAGACCTCGTGAATGTTAACCTCAATCAGGGAAATAATACCATCAGGCTTCTGGTCGTTGATCAAAATGGTGGTCCGAACATTGACCACCTTCGCGTTGGCAAGCCACCGGCCATCGTCATGAAGAGTGAGTTATATTATTATTGCATTGTGTGTACATTGTCATATATTTCTCTCGACATTTGATACTCTAACAACTTTCTCTTCTTAACCACCAGCCAACGGATGGCCACGCGCTATTGCCAGGAATGGTCTCCACCTACTTGACGCATGGCCGTTCGAATTCACGAACGAAACTTCCCTTCCTTTTGATATTTATCCCGATCCTCGTCAGGGCGACTTGTACCGTTACGAGTATGGACGTCTTCGCGTGCCGACAGGCACCATTGGCAGCAGATATTTGGATTTTGGTAACGTAAGTTTCAACATCTGCTTGCTTGTATACTCGATCGCGCACACTATTCGGCCTGCAAAAAAACTAGATGTTAACATTGTCTGTTGGTTCTTTCCCTCCTGCATTATATATCATAGCCCTCCGTTGATTTCACAGGATACGAGCAATACCTCCCCTCCAACGTCTTCATTTTTACAGAGTCCGATGTCTTCACCAATACGAGCTCCGATCTCTACCCCTATCCTTTGATTGAGGGCCAAGAGATGCTATTAACCACCGGCTCTTCTAGTTCAGTCTGTGCCAATGTCCCACCTTTTGCCGAAGAGCGCGATGCCCCCATCATTGGTAAACTGCCAAATGGCAAGTGGATTCAATGGAGTCCTACCATCATGTTCGAGGACAATGGCCCTTCAATCAATGATCTGCCTGGGGACATGGCGACCAATGTTCTCCTTGATGGTGGAGGCAAAGCGTTTGTGGACACGAACGAGAAGCTAAAGTGCTCGAATGCCCAACGCTCATTCATCAACGAAGATACCTGCTTCTTGAGCCAAGACAGCTTAGCATGCTCTGCCAGCCAGCCCATAGGCGAGGTGCTAATTCCCATGAACACCTCCAATATTCCCGAGTTCTACAACCTCGCAGATAAGTACGTATACGCCATCAAGGGATTGGTCATGGAAAACATTGACGAATCGCCCTGTGCCAAGACTGTTTCTCGTTGGGAAATTGATGTCAATGCTACTTGCTCTTTACCTACACAACTTGAAGCAGATACCATTGCGGCGTTGGGCAATGCAATCACCTCATCATCAGACTCAAATGAATTCACCAGAGACGTCACTCGTACTCTTACATGTAACTCTATTGATGAGACTGTTCAAAAGATTGACATCCAAATCCAAGTCGGTCCCGATTGCTTCACTCACGTCCATCCGAACCACTATAACGTGTACGACTTTAGCGGCTGGGGTAAGATACATCAAATGCATTGATTTCAATGTTATCCTGATTCCCCATTACTCATCCTGATTATTTTTCACTCTTTTTCACAGTCACTGGCCATCCTGGTGGCGAGCTTAACATTCGGAAATGGGCTCAAGGATGGGAGGGCAATCCTGGATGGTTTCTTCATTTCCCTTTCTATGGCAACGCCACAAGGCTAATCCCTGAGCATCCCATGTCACGCTGGACAAAGAGAGCTGGATCTCCATACATTGCATATGTGACCAGGCTCGGTAGTAGCATCGCATACCGTGACCTACCCAATGATCTCAAGACGGACGGCATTGCACAATTCTTTGGTGCCACGCCCCAAAGTCTAACTGAAGGAGGCGTCGTTGTATGCGGATCCATGGGCGAGGTTGCCAACGACCCAGCCGCGGGTGAACAGTATGATGTTAGGTCCAACGAGCACACTACGTCAGGCTCAGATCAACAGAATAACCAGAAGGCCGAAGTGTGGACGGAAATTGCACTCTCGGAACCAGATCAGCTCAGGCAAAGAATGGCTTGGGCACTGTCTCAAATCGTCACGACTGTGCCTGGCAACATTGATGGATATGATCGCACTGAGATTTACTTGCACTACTACGATATCTTTGTCAGTAATGCCTTTGGAAATTACCATGACATCCTAGCCAAGTAAGACTGTTGATGTGTCATTCCTTATCTTATCAATTTTTGCTTCTGCCTTGGACTAAAGCTCATTTTTTCATCTCATCTTTTGCCCCCTAAACCATCAAACTTTACTACCAAATGCATATAGGACCAGCTATTCACCCTTAATGGCCGAGCATCTTTCGTATCTTAGGTCGAAGTCCCACAGCTACGTGTATGAAGACGAGAATAAGAGGATTTCAAGGGCTGACGAGAATTATGCACGAGAGGTTATGCAATTGTTCACTAGTAAGTGGTGATATCTCGGCTCACACTGACTTGTCGTCTATTCATGTAAATGTGCTAACAATACCGAGACACGTCACCTTTCCAACCAAACAGTTGGACTCACTGTGCTGAACGACGATGGAACTCCAGTCTTGGACCCTGCGACTGGCAATCCGCTCGAGACATACACTAATGAAGACATCGAATCCTTCGCACGAGCCTGGACAGGCTTCGAGCGTACGGCGTCACGTGGAAACTATGAAGAAACAAGGACAGGCACGAGCGATAACCGCTTGGATCCCATGCGTATAATCCCGGAATGGCGTGATCCTTTCCCCAAGACGAACCTGAATGGCGGTTTCATCGGCGATGGATATGCGCTCTGCAAGGACTTACCGGCACAGTCATTCCTCAAGAAGGGTGCCGGATACCGTCTGTTGGGTGGCAAGACCTCGCCTGAGTTGATTAAAGACCCTTCTTTCTTTGCCGATGACGGGATCAACAATATCTTAAGATTCGAGGTTAGTGAACCTTCGGCCCTCTACTCAAAACTTTTCAACTCAGGAAACTATGAGATGTTCGTCACGTTGGATGTTGACCTTGACTGTACATCTGGTACTTTTGAGTGCGACGTCGACACCGTACGCGTGGTCAAGGTTGGATCAATCTACTACGAATTTGTTGAACAACCGTGCGTGCAAATGGCATTCTACGACAATGGCAAGCAGATCCAGCTCCAAGACAACACTCGCCGTGGGCAAATGTGTGCAAACCCCGATCTTACCCATGCACGTGAGGCTTGCTGCCGAGAAGACATTTATATTGAGGTCCGAACGGCAGTTATGGAGACAGGGGTCACTTACAAGTATGAGGGCGAGCGCATGACTTGGGATACTGCCCATAGTCGTTGTTTGTCATACGGCCGGGATCTCTGTGTTTACGAAAACCTTGCTGTCACTCCTAATGGCGACTACAGGCGGAAGGGATACCACTGGACGAACAAAGATTGCGGCATCAACGTGAAAATAAATTCGTGAGTGCTTGTAATTGTTTGTTAACATTCCAATATCTTTGCACATCTCATGCCATGTATTTCCTCTGCCTAATTACAGTGAGGGATATATTGCCATTGTTCATGATGCAATGTCCACATACAAAGACACCATCCCATGGCTCGTCGAAGAAGAGAACACACTTAACTGTAAGCCAAACGCTACCTATCTATTGTTGCATTTGAATTCATATCATGAACTTATCTCACCGATCAAAATGGTGAAAACCCTTTGTATCATAAATAACTCCAGGGTTCCGGGTTTATTGGAACGGTGATGGGTCCTACCCTGGGAGCGACCCAACGACCAATTCCTGCGAGGACAATAACTGCGATACCACGACTGATGGAAGGTGAGTAATTCAGATGTATATAACAATCTGTTGTGGTATACGCCACATTTTGTATGTGTACTCAACTTTCTTTTCCTGGATTCGTACCTACCTATTAGCTGCTTGTGCAAAACGACTGTGGCGGATAGTGTGGTCTTCACTGACACAAGTGTTTCCAAGGAGGATGTCATGTCTCAATTGTTCATTGGAGCGCTTGGACCTCAGGCTGGAAGCAACACCACTGATCTTCTCAATGGTGTGATAGTCCACGTTACAGAAAACGGTGTTGGCACTGACACTGTATTTGAAGTTAATGACAAGGGAAGGATTATGTACTTCAAGAATATACTCTCAACAGTCAACCTCGAAGGCTGGGCAATGGTGCCTCAAATCTATGAAGCTGAAGATGCCACGATTTCAAACGCTGTGAGCTTAACATGATCCCCCAAGTTGATTTGTTCTTACAGAAATGTCAACTAACATTTCCGCCTTTATTTCTTTTTTTTCAATAGCTGGTGAGGAACAACACATCTTCCGCTACTGGAGGGAAGTATGTGGAAGGAAGGTATGGTGACGAAACGACATTCGTAGAATGGAACGTAGACGTTCCCACTGCAGGGACATATTCGATCTCGTTGAGATATGCACACGATTCTATACCGCGGACATTGCGTGTAAGTAATGAACTTTTGGAATCATTAGTTTGATAGTCAAGCTGGCTATGTCACTCATTGCTTTGTCTTTTGTTCCAGGTCTTTGTGAACAACACTACAGAGGTATCAGTGAACCCTAGTGAACCAATAAATGTGACCAACGTATTTATCGATCCCGTCTCAGAATCCCTGCCTCTTGAGCGCTGCCAGGGCGATTGCGACAACGATGGCGAGTGTGCCAATGGATTGTTTTGCTTTCAAAGATCCGGCGACGGACCTATCCCTAGCTGCATTGACGATCTATTAAACACTAATTGGGACTACTGCTTGAAACCATTTGACTATGATTATGGCTTAATGCTATTCCCAACTGGTGGTTGGGATGATGATTGGCACGACTCAGATACTCTTCAAGTTGATCTTACTGGTGAGTTGAATGCGGTCTTTGAATGACGAGTCAAGTTTGACTGTATATACTGATCACGACTATGTTCCTCTTCTGTTTCGTCATGAAAATTCAGCTGGACCAAACACCATTCGTGTTCAGGTCCCGCTTTCCGAGGCAGGTCCCAATATTGACTACCTGAAAGTCGAAGGACAGCCAACATCCACATCTCCTTCTTCTTTCCGCAATCCTTCTCATTTCATGAGTAAGTTGTTGCCTTCCTTAGTTTGTTAGCATGTGTTGTTATAATTTGATTGGCACTAACATTGATACGAAAATAAAAATTTATTACTTTCAGGTCTGATCACCGACTACTACTCCGGCGACGGTGAACAGAACTTGAGGGATGCGCAATATGAAACTGAGGCAGTTCTTGATAATTACTTCTACCAAGACAATGTTGCTCCATTTCTGTGCATCCGGATTATGCAACGTTTCTCATTTTCGAACCCATCCCCAAGATACATGGCTAGCTGTGTTGAGGCATTCAGAACTGGACTGTACACTTCTGGGGAAGAAACCTTCGGAAGCGAAGTTTATGGAAGCCTCGAGGCGATGGCGGCTGCGATATTCCTTGACAAGGAAGCAACGGAAAGCGCCATTGCAGCCGATCCAAGTCATGGAAGCATCAGAGAACCAATGTTGAAAGTGATCAATCTCATGAGAAGTATGGACTACCAGACTGCCATTCCTACCATTCTGGATGGTGCTCCTATGCAAACCACCTACAAGCCCAAGCTTTGGAAGATTGATGAGAAAATTGGGCACGGGTGAGAATATTGCATATGTACAGATGCGGTTGACTGCTTTGGTTTTTCACACACTCATCTGTCGTTCTCTCTGCCTCTTCAATAGACCTTATGAGTTCCCCACCGTCTTCTCATACTTCCTGCCAGAGTATGTGCCTGACGCTGGACCCAACCTTGCGGCGAAATTAGCTTCGCCAGAGTCAATGACGGTAACAATGCCAAATGTCGTGAACATGCTTAACGGCATGTTTTCCCTGATCAAGTATGGTCTTTCTGACTGCGGGGGTGGATTCTCCGTGTATCCTGGATACGCGGGCTGCAGTGACAATGGTCTCTACCAAAGGTCATTCGGACACTTGTTCTACGAGCCAACTGGAGAGGATGACTATGCAAGGGCTGCTGACCTTGCCCTCCTCTTGACTGCTGGCCGGTTGAGTGATGACAATCTCAATACGACTGTGGCTGCATGTTCCACTGAGCCCGATCAGCCAAGCAAGAATAGATGCATGCAGCAGCTCATTGTTACGACGGGCGAGTTCCACACTACTAGCACAGTTACACAGAGTGGAGAAGACAGAGCGACCGAAAATTCTGGAGGAAATAGCACAGAGACCTACAAGGCCGTTGTGTACTTCTATTTGGGTGGCGGGCTGGATTCTTATATGATGCTTGCCCCTCACACATGCACACGCTCAGTTGACGTTTATGACAGGTATAGAGCAATTCGCGGGAAAACCGCCTTTGTTGAAGGAGTTGGTCTCCCATTGCAACGTCTGCTTCCGATCCCTGCACACAACGATGACCAGCCCTGTGAAACCTTTGGAATCCACGAAAACTTGCCGATGCTGCAGACACTTTATGACCAAGGAAAGCTAAATTTCATTGCCAATGCAGGATTACTTGGCAAGCCCAATGTTAACGTGGGCAACTACAGAGGGGAAACACCAGTGCAGTTATTCGCACACAACGCCATGACCCTAGAAGCAAAGCGGGAGGACCTTTTCGATGAATACACAGGAACTGGTGAGTTTAAGTCTGCCTTTTTCATTGCAAATCATTGTTTCTTGTCCATACATCAATTCTAAATGTGGTATTGCTATTACTCAGGTGTTGGCGGAAGAATGGCAGACGTGCTCACCAAAGCCGGAATCTCCACCAATTTGTTCTCGATCGACGGGCAGCAAGTTCTTCTAACCGGCGAAGCAGGACAAGGTCCATCACAATTTATTCTAAGCAGCAGCGGGCTCTCTGCGTTCAACGCAAACCCGTCCATCAGCAATATGGACGCTGTGATCAAAGCCCTCAACAATGACACCACTGCCGACTCTGGATTCTATGCCGAGACTTGGTCATCCAAGCTTTCTGACTCAATGGACAAACAGCAGTTGCTGAAACAGGAGGTTGATGCAACAACTGTGACAGCCATTTTCCCTACTGGTAGTACCGCGGACGAGTTTGAAATGGTTACACGAATTATGCAAACCCGTGAGGTGCGGAAATCCAAAAGAGATATCTTCTTTGTCGAAGACGGAGGATATGATACCCACTGTGAGTTCAAACATTTGTCTAACTTGGTTAAAGAGTATGGTTGTCTGTATCGCTCAAAACTTATCCTGTGTTTTATTATCTCAGCAAATGTCGATGCGGCCTTGATTAACAACTTCATGCGAATCAATGGCGTCATTGAAGCATTTGTAGAAGAGCTGAAGGTCTTGGGTCTTTGGAATAACACGGTCGTGGTTCAGTTTTCCGAGTTTTCTCGTACTCTCGATCCCAACACCGGTGCAGGCACGGACCATGGTAAGATATATTGTTAGTTGTTAGATGCCCCATGATGTGAGATGTTGCTTGTCACTAACATATTGCGTTTATATTTTTGTAATGAAAGCATGGGGAGGAAATCATTTCATGTTTGGAGGATCTGTCAAGGGTGGTCATGTACTTGTGAGTTCATTCAAGTCCGGCTCTTTCATTACAAATCTTGTTTCTCGTCTACACATCAATTCTAAACGTGTGTTCCATCAATTCTAAATGTGGTATTGCTATTTAGGGTCACTATCCAAGTGATTTTGAACAAGGCGATGCAGCAGGACTCGCCCTGAGCAGGGGCAGAATGATCCCCACAACTCCCTGGGATGCAATGTGGAAAGGTAAGCATATCATGTTCGTGTTTACCATGAGAATACTTTAAACCTTGAATGCTTTGTTCTTCTGGATCGTTTTCAACACTGAACAAAATTATATTTTCAATACATCAGGTGTGGCAGAATGGTTTGGTATCCCAGAAGGAGCAGAAGGAATGGACAAGGTCTTGCCAATGCACAAGAACTTCCCGGCGGACGCGCTCTATGGTAAAGATGATCTTTTTGATCTCTTGGGTTCAGGCGGAGAGGAAGACACCTCGTAAAAGGGATACATCATATCTACGTAGGGGAATGTGACGCATCATCATGCAATTGACAATCAAGATAATTTCGTCAATGCAAAGTTTGTCCAGCGATGCGCTCACCAAGAAATAATGTTCTGATATTAAATTATAATACTCTAAGGAGAAAGTCAACTATCAATACCGATTCATAGAGTCTTGTGTCACGATGATCTTCCAGGCGCCAGAAAAGCAACTTGGGGTGCACAAAACAACAAATGAAAATTTAGTCATGCTCTGTTGTCACAAAAAATGCTTTTCAGACCACTTCTGTTCAAATTTGTTCTCAAGTTATTTCAAACACTCTCATCTTCCCTCTCGTCCATCGCCGTGACACGTTCGTCATGCACCTTCCCAGTCTTCTTTCTAGTCTCGGTGCTTGTAGCATACTCTCCTTTTCTGGATTCGCTTGTACACCTCCCTGTATTCTTAGCACCATGAATGTAGCATTATCATAGTCCTCCATTTCTGGATTCGCTGGTACACCTTTCACGGCTACATAATATCTTCTCATGCATAGTCCTCCTTGGATGGCCTTGTTTTGGGACACCCTTCATGACTGCATACTTGTCATACGTAGAATATGCAAGTCTTTTTCTACAGCTAAAAAAACTTGCATTGTGTACAATAGTTTTACTGCTACTAAATTTGCATGGCGTACAAATGCAGCTTAAATAATGTCTCATAAGGTGCATGTCCTTGCTGGGTTATGCGCAACTAAGATGACTTTGCATCAAAGTAGTATGCCACTCCTTCTAGCCTTATATTCCGTCAAATCTGTCGCGATCCAGGGTACATACTCATGTTCAAGATCCTTCCCAATGACAGCCATGGCCGCATCCTTCGTTTTCTCATCTGGATACCATATTCTATTCCGGGCACTCTTGTGAACTCCCACATATTCGGATATTTCTGACGCAGATGTTGCTGTGTAGCCCAACTCAGTCATTACCTTCAAGACATGTATATCATTCTTGTCTTCGGGAGCCGGATCCCAAAGGTTGTATCCCTCTGTAATGATGATTGGTCTGTCAGATTCAATGGTTGCTCTTGCGCCCTCGAGTAGCTCTCCCTCGTGACCTTCCACGTCGAGATGTAAAAGTGATACACCTTGTTGTTGTAGATTGAGGGAATCAAGTGTGATCGCATTTGTCCAAGTAGCTCGAATATTGAACCTCTCTCTCTTAGCCCGCGAGCCACCGTTGACACTTTCCTCAGTGTGGACTTTTATATGCTCCGTTGATGTCCCGATAAAAGCAACCCTTGTGTTATTTGAGCTCAATATGCCAATTTTTGCACATAAATTACCAACCCCATTAACATTGGCCAAATCTACCATGTCCTTCACGTACTGTTTCGAAGGATCAATGGCAATTACCTTCCCTGGATTTTCTGGTCGAAGGGATTCTAGCATCAAGGCCCAAGGAAGTGCATTATCCCCTATCCAGCTTCCTGTATTGACGATGCTCTTTGATGGATCTAATATACCTGCCTGTTTTGGACATGAGTTTTGGGATAAAATAATATAATATTCCATTTCATTGCATTAGAGACATAGTCCATATGGCAAATAGCAGAGGATCACTCACCCGAAGTAGCTTGGCAACTATTCTTCGTAGGAGGCGTTCGGTAATCGACCGCGGTTGCAGATAGCCCTCATCAACAATTGATCCATCTTTTCTATCCCCTGCCTTCTTTTCCAATGCAGCCTTTATTTCATTTGACAGTCGACCAGTGAGATTCAAGTATATTTGTTCCTCGGGGAAGTGTATGCGATATTTTCCATATTCATTGGTGAATTTCATGATATCTTCGGGCATTGTAATCTTCACTCGTTCATTCGGATCAAGTCCCAAACCGTCAATGGTGTTATTGGATGATGGTATACATTTTTCAATGCAAACAAGGCCCTCTTTTAGTGGGGAAGGGTCTAATACCGACGGGCATGATGGCACCAGTGACGACCGCGTCAATAATGTCGACCCTTCTGCTGTTCCTGCCCCAGTTATTATTATTTCGTCGTCACCTGACCGCAGCCCAAGTTGGATATACAATAGCGTGCAAAGCAGAGTCAATACGAAGAATGCTATGATTTCGCGGTGCCGCCTGAAGATTCCATTCTTCCTTGTGCCTCCCCGGCTCCCGCGTTTGCTGCTTAGTATGACATTGTTGGTGAACCTTGGCATTGTTGTTGAACCTTTGTGATGAAATAATATGGGCAGGGGAGATTGTATTGTACCTACCTACCGTATGGTTGCATTGCTATGCAGTATGGATTTTTTCTACTTGCCGTACAT
>JALLAU010000372.1:0-16205 GCA_036939495.1 Thalassiosira hispida | reverse complement strand
CAAATGGAGAGCGATGATAGCCACAAAATTATAAACATAGCTTCTAATATTAATAAAGAACAATAATCTAGCTTATTGTGTATTTATATTTAGTGTATTACAGTCTAATTAAATTGTTAGTTGCATAGGTTGAGCCGACGATGGCTCGCAATCGCCACGAACTCGCAGGCAGTTTTGATCGACCTCCCCCCCGTTTCATGCCGATTGCAGTCAGTCCTTGGACGAACAAGGTCTTGGGCTATCGGCCGTGCCCTCGTACGTCGTTGGAGGTCGTCGTTTCGTCGATGCGGAGGCTGCGGCCGCTACCCACTTTTCCGCCGTCATGGTGATGGTGGGGGTTCGACGTCGTGCGGTAGGCCGTCATCCGCAAGGCCGTCTTGAAGTTTATTTGAGCCGCAAATAGTTTTTTAATACTAATTCCTACCTCGTAGCCAAGCTCTCCAGAGGTGGTCCAGCTAGAAAAAAAAATACCCCATCACTGTGATGAATAAAATACACCTGACCAGGTGCAAATGCATGAAATGTATATGCGCGAAGAGTACTGAACAGGATCAAGCGAGAGTTGGTTTTTTTTGGAACCCAGAAGAGCCTGGCATGATTCTCATCTTAGAGTGTGAACAAGTTTTGAACGAGCCCAACAGAGGTTTCTTTTTGCAGCCTAAAGTACGAGATACGATACATCATTCTGCTGCTTGAAACGTTTGATAGACGGCAAATTGTTGGATGTATCGAAGCCTAGATGAACAAGCAGTGTTGATTTGTACTTAGCGAAGTATGTACTTTCTATTATCATTTGTCCTCACTGTGTGTGAGTCGGCAACATATTATCTTTTGAACTATCATTTACTATCATACTAGAGAGATAGTCTAGGGACAACGTATTATAATTATAAGTCTCGTTCACCCTCTGCAAAGTTTACAAATTACAATACACTCTCGACTTGATTGGCGCTCGGAGAACTGAGTGCTTTTTTGATAAAATTGGAGCTCGGTCGTTTCAATTGACGGTAGGGCTTTGTCTAGCCTTGTATAGGCTCTCAGCATCCATTGTATACTACTACATACACACTGAGCACGACTCGAGGGACGTCGTCCACGTACCAGTCTGTTCACTGAACTTCTGAAGCTGGATGTATGGACGACGGAGACATTGACCCTTGTAGTTGATGACCACGTTGTTATTGATTGGATGTTAATCCATCTAGATCTAGAGAAGATTCTTCATAGCACGTACTGTTTTAGTTCGTGCTGGTGGCGGATCTTGATCAAGACTCACAACTTGAGGTGATTCTTCACATGTAATAAAACACACGGATGTGGTGGCGGCGGTACTGGTTGAAATTGATGTCGAGGTGGCGGTACTGATGCAAGTTGTTACTGGAGATAGCTTTCTTTTTAGTCTTTTGGGTCCGCTTATTCGATGACGCAGAAGGTGATGCTGGTGATAGCTTGAACTGCTACGACTAGGTGAAAGTCGCATGACTTCTGCTTCCACATGAACAGATGTTGGAATGATGGCGATCATATTCACGATGGTCTTGACACGAGACGCATCAACATACTCATCAACACTGTGCACTATGTCCTCTGTCTCGCTGATCTGATCGAGAACTTGTAGCTGCTTGTGTAGGAGCTGATATGATGGCTTGGACTTGACTCTTGGATTGATGACGATAAGTTTCACAATGGTGTTGACAACGTACATCATCATACTCATCATCTCTCTGTGCATGGTTTCCTTTGATGCCAGAATTGATGTTCCGCCTACAGTGTGTCCAAGCAACCATCCTTCTTCTCCTCAGTCCATAAGCAAAATACTAAGGTATCGTAGTTAGCTACTTATGTACTAAGGATAAGCCCGAATCTAGCCCATGAAAATGATTTTTTGGTATCTTCATACCAGCGTAGGAATAGTATGGTGTAATAGGTACGACTGAACGGAAGTGAGCGATATTGACATCTGTTGGGTGTCTTTCTGTGATTGAGATTTTCAGTTTCATCGTCTGGCCTTCATTTAATAGAGCAATAGGGTACAAGATCACTGCAATGAAATTCATACTTCTCCAAAAGTTGGCCAGACTGTAAAATGATAGATCGAACTACAGAGACGGCTTACCGGCCACGAAAAATTATCCGGGATGTCTCTCGGCGGCTGAATCTTTCGTGAGGGCCGCTCTCCGATCAATCACGCGGCACCAAATCAATCAAATCGACCAGCCTCCAATTCCCACGAAAAGATCTTCTTTGTGTACACGCGCTGCTTGGCGGAGGTCATTCTTCATATTATGGTAGTTCTTCATTCGGCAAGTAAGCCGCCGTTATCCAGCGAAAGTGAACCGTTCATTTCATTCTTCATTTCGACGATCTTGTCGACAACAAAACATCAGAGTTAGCCAAGCTGAAATCAAGGACTGTATCGGTATTGCAATGCATCAATAGGAGCTCCAATCATTGCAATAAAGAAGATACATTCCCATTTTACACACATCATATATGCAACTGAAAATACCATGGCGCCCTCAAGATCACCAACGCTTCCGCCAACATCAATGATGCAATCCTTCCCAATAGCGCTCACCACCAGCCTTCTCCTACTCACAGTATCAGTCTTGCCATCAGTATCAGCCCAGCCGGACAACATTCTCAAATACAAATTCTTCTGCGGCTCTTCCTTCGCCGACATTCAAACCGACACCTGCCTCGATCGTCAATGGTGCCCTTCTTCCAGTGACGATGAATGCATCCTGCCCGGCCACACGTGCTTTGCCAATACTCCCTGCGATGCACGCGACATTAGCAATATTCAAGTACCCACCTACTCCCTCAGCCTCCACCCCGAATATCGCGACCCCACCGATAAAATGTTCTGCGGCAACGACTACACCGATGCCATTTCCACATGCGAGGCCGGAGGAGACGACGCGGTCTCCAGACACTGTCCCGACCTCCTCTGCCCCGGAACGCAAGTGTGCTTCATCGACCTCCCCTGCTCCTACTTCGTCCTGACCAATCCCGCGGCCAACGTGAACGCCAACGTTGGCGAGGTGGAATTCACCTTCGAGGAGACCGACCTTCCCGATCCCGGATCGCTCGAGTCCAATTTCTTCTGCGGGCCGACGTTTCAGCAGGCGGCGCAGGATTGCAGCGTGTCGTCGTGGTGCAGGACTGGTACCTCGCAGGAGTGTCCCAACGGTCAGACCTGCTTCGTTTCCGTCGATTCCCAGAATGCCGCGTGCGAGATTAACGCGTTGGTCAAGGCGGAGTACGTGGAGCTGGCCGCCGCCACGACGGCGCCCGCGCCCGCCGGGGGGACGGCGCCCACGCCGCGGCCGACCGCATCCCCCTTGTCCAAGGGAGATCCCAAGAATCGAAAGTTTTGCGGAGTCGATTGGACCGAAGCCAGCAAGCCCGAGAATTGTAAATTGGAACTGTTTTGTCCCAATGGGAACGAGGATTGTCCGGATGGGTTAAAGTGTATTGATTATACGACGTGTGATGCTAGCGTGCTGACTTGGACTCCTACCAGGACACCGTGAGTACTACCCATTTCTATTTGTGTATTATTGGCTTTCGCGTGGGACAGAATATGCTGACCTATATTGATATATTGCTGACTGTTGGATATATCTCATGTATGATGTTTAGAACTCCGGCTCCGAGCGAAACTCCCACGGAAACTCCCATCAATACTACCCCTACGCAGAAGCCTACTACTGCCAAGCCTAGCAGGGAGCCTACCCCAGGGGTGAGTTTGCTATAGACTTTCTCGTTGTTGCTGGCATGCACCAGACTTGCCCTCCAATTGATATAGTATGCTCTCGAGGTATGATTTTTGAGTCCCCCGAATACAAGTGGCTAACCCATATCCCCTTTCATTTCTCCCATCCATCCATCCATCCATCCATCCGTCTACAGCCAACAGAAGTGGCAACCCTAAAACCAACCCTCCCCCCCTCCAAACAACCCACCCACCAACCCCTCGTCTACGGCGATTTCCGCCGCGAATTCTGGTGCGGGCTCGGCTACTTCGACGCTCTCAACAACTGCGCTAAAAAATGCCCCTCGGGGGAAGATTTCGATTGTCCCGGCGTGCTCAATTGTTTGAGCGGCGTGGGAGATTGTAAGAACGAGAGAGGGCTGGAACCGTACGTGTTGGGGGAGGATGGATTGCCTAGTGGGCAGCTCAAGAGCGAGGCGGAGGATGAGGGCGATGAGGGTGGTGCGGAGGGGATTGTGGTCATGGGCGAGGAGGGTATTGTGGTGGAGGATGAGGGCGATGAGGGGATTGTGGTCATGGGCGAGGAGGAGGGAGAGGAACCAATGGTGGTGGACGTTGGTACGAGCACTCCGACTACGGCCAAGCCGAGCAGGGAGCCGACCAAGGGACGGCCTACCGAGGTGGAGTATCCAGTGTTGGGAAGTGGGGGGAAGGATACTGTCTCCAAGCCTTCTGGTAATAGCGCGTCCATGCCCTCGGTACCTGATGATTTTGATGCGGAGGATAGTGATGGTGCCGCCTTGACTGCTGAGGGCGCGACGAGCAATCTTGTCGACAGCGATGTCGCAACCTCCACCGCTACTACAGCCGATGACGATAACGGCGCCATGTCCACCACCGATGGCACTACCGCTGCCAGCGACATGGCCAACGCCGAAGTTGAGCTGCCCCTCCAAGGACCATTCGAAGAAGAAATGGTACGCATCATCCTCTACGGCCTCCCCGCCCCCCTCGACTCTTCCGCTTTGGATAGATGGAAGATCATGACGCGCATGTACATGGAAGAATTCTTCAATGATTATCCTACCGCTGACATGGTGGCCAGTGGGGATGTGGGTGCGGACAAGATTCGTTCAAGTGTGTTTGATGTAGAGGTGGAGATTGAGGGGGAGGAAATTGAGGAGGCTCCGGATCATGATTTGAATAGCTTGGTGGTGGGAGAGGTTGATAAGAACCGTGGCGGGAGCACGAGGAATCTACGCGGCAACACCAACAACGCCAACGACAATGCCACCAACCAACATCTCGCCCGTCGTACCCAAATCGACCCCACCAACATGTTCATGATAACCTACTCCCTATCCACATCCTACCGTTCCAGTCTGGTGGTAATCAACGACGATCCCCAGTTCATCGCGCGTCGTCCCCTCGAAACAGCCGAATACCGCGCCGAGTACGTGAGTTACCTACGTGCCGCAGACTATCCAACGTTCGGCGATCTGGAGTACGTGAGTCGATTCATGTACACGGAGTTTCCCACCGGCGCCCCCTCCTACACTCCCACCATCAAGCCTACGGAATCTCCAATTGTTCCGGGGGTGCCAACCGCCGCCCCGCAGACTGGCTCACCCACGTCACTAAGCCCAACCGGTCAATTCCCAACAATGCACCCCACGGAAAACTTTGGATGCAACCTCTGCGTACCGGGACAATACGGCGTCAATGCCGATGTCATATTCAATGGCAGCGTATCTAGTTGTATGGAGGTGTACAATTGGTTTTTGAAGAATTACAACGAGGGCAGCGGGGGGTGTTTGGAGGGGGAGGCGCAGCTCAGCGAAGTGTGTTGTCGCGATTGTATCGTTGGGGTGGATTGCCCCGAAGGAGCGACGGCGAGGCCCACGCAAAAGCCGATTGGTTCGGCGAATGCGAATGTGCCGGAGAATACGCCACAGCCTACACCCCAACCCACGCCGAATCCGACTCCAAAGCCTGTGACCTCGGTGAATGTTCAGGTGAATCCCAAGCCTGCACCCCAGGCACAGCCCAAGCCTGCCACACCCGCCGAACCGATGGAAACGGCCCGTCCCACCGAACTACTCGAAATTCCCGTAGACGAGAATGGATTACCCGATGCATCCACCCTCGCCGAAACGTACTACTGCGGAAGCAACTGGGACGCCGTAGATTGCGAGACCGCCACCCCCTGTCCTACTGGAAGCATAGGCGATTGTCCCTCTGGCGAACAGTGCATTGCCTTCACCAACTGCGGAGGAAAATTTGCCTTTGTATCCGATCCAAATGTAGAAGGGGGAGGACCCAATGTGAATGCAGTGAAAGATACCTTCTACTGCGGAACCTCCATGCAATTCCTAAATATGGAATGCGACGGCGCCACACCCTGTCCCAACGGTCCCGCCGAGTGCGAGGGAGATGGAGAAACGTTTGGCTGCTTCGCCTTCACGGGGTGCAATGAGCAGGTGGATCCCGGAAGCTTTGTGGGATTCCTAAGACCTCCCGATGAGAGTGCGTTGAATGCTGCGGCGAATAACTTCTTTTGTGCGGCGACTTGGAATGAGCTGGATTCGAAATGCGTGAATGGCGTGCCGGAGGGGGCGACTCCGTGTCCTTCTGGGGATATATTGGAGTGTTCTGATGAGGAGGGGTGTTTTGCATTTGCGTGTAATAATGGACTTGACAATTTAGTCCCTCGCCCGGCACCCTCTCCTTCTAATAATCAACCTTCTGGTGATTATTCCGTCGAGGATATGGACCTCCTAAAATCAACTTTTTTTTGTGGAACATCCGTCGAAGAAATTGATGGCGATTGCGACAATGCATCGCCATGTCCGAATGGAGATGAATGTCCTCCTGGTAATGGATGCTTTGCTTTCAGTCAGTGTGGTGGTGTGGACATTAGTAGTTTGGTGGATACGTTTGGTGATACGGATCGACCGACGAGGGCGCCAAGTGTACCGATTGAACAGGTTTGTGATGAGGGACGGAAGATGAGTGTGAATGTTGGTTATTGGCAGAGTTGGAGTATTTAGTGAGTTTGATGATTTTCTTTCTTTATATCAAGAGAAGCCTGTGATGTACGTGTACGTATGATCTAATCCCGCTTTGTGCTCTTTCTCGCTCTCTCTACACAGCCGCAATGAAGACTGCCAACGAATGGACACATCAAACTTCGACGCCACACCCTACTCCCACGTAGTATACTCCTTCGCCTCCCTCGATTCCTTCTACCGTCTCGAAGCATGGAATGGAACGTACGACAACGAGGTACCGCTCTACAAGGAATTCAACACGGTCAAACAACGTCATCCCGGCACCAAAACCATGATTGCTGTAGGTGGATGGACGCATAACGATCCAGGACCGATGCAGAATCGATTCAGTCAAATGGCGAGTAGTAAGAGTAACCGACAGACGTTTGCGAATAGCGTCGTGCAGTTCATGAGAACGTATGGGTTTGACGGGTTGGATTTGGATTGGGAGTATCCTGGCCTCAAAGAAAGGGGTGGGAAGCGTGCCGATTACGATAATTACGTATTGATGACCAAGGAATTGCGCCAGGCGTTCGATCGTGCTCCCGAACCGTATGAGCTGACGATAGCCATTACGGGAAATATCACCAAGCTCGAGATGGGATTCGATTTGGAGGGATTGGCCGAGTATGTCGATTGGTTCAATATTATGGCGTACGATTTATGGGGATCGTGGGATCCCAAGCAGATTGCCTATTCGCATACTGATATACGAATGATTGACGAGGCTGTGGAGTACATGTCGCACTTTATTCAACGATCCAAGTTGGTTTTGGGTTTGGGATCGTACGCCAGGACTTACAAGTTGGATGACGAGGATTGTCTCGATTTGGGCTGTCCGTTTGATGGGCCCGGCCATGGTGGATGCGAGGGTACAGATGGGTTCTTACCCTACTTTGAAATCGCCGACATGGTCACGAACCGCGACTACGAAAAGATTCGCTACGACGATGAGTCTCAGAGCATGCTCATGATTACGAAGGGCAAGGATGGCGACGATGGCAAGAAACGTCTGATATCCTACGATAACACCGTTAGCTTCAACAGGAAGGTACAGTACGCCGAAGAGATGTGTTTCATGGGAAAGATGCTCTGGGCGATTGATATGCTCAAGGATGGGTCTAATCCCTTGTCGAGCAATAATGGCAACTCGGCCGCGACAGGCGATCCGTCGGATCAATCATTTTGCGGAACGTCGTATCAGGATGTCCTTGATGGGTGCAAACAGCCCTGTACTTCGGGCGACTCGTCTGAATGCGCCGCCGGCGAAGAATGCTTTGCCAACACTGGCTGTAGCATTGATAATATTGGCGCCCCCCCCGCCACCAAGTGCCGCCTTTGTCCCGATCCTTCCACACAGGGCATGAAGGACTGGCTTGAGGTGGAATTCGACGGCGAAGAAACTACATGCGGAGATGCCGACATGACCGTCATTGCCGAATTCGCCAAGGGAACCTCTGAGTGCGACTCCGCGAAGCAATCACTCGGTTCCACGTGCTGTTACAACTACCCCGATAATCCGTGTATGCTCTGCCGATCCGAAACGGAATTCATGGACTTACGGGCCCTTGAGGAGATTGAGTGGGATGGCGAGACCATGACGTGCTTCGACCTGGGCAAACGGCTGGGACCCGAGGAGAATGACAGCCAAATGTGCACGGCCGCTCAAAAGGAACATTGGGATAATTGTTGTTATCATCAATGTACATTGTGCGAGGGACAGGGCATCAAGTGGTGGAACGAGGTTGAATACGAGGAGGAGCCGCTCAATTGCGGCGAGCTCGATGCCATGCTCTACTCCGAAGAGACGGAGGAAGATGATGACAAGTGTACGGAGGTAGTTGGCGAGTTCAAGGGAGAATGTTGCTACGATTACCCCGATGATCCATGCGATGTGTGTACGAAGGATGGTAAGAAGCAAACGCTCATGCCCAATGAGGAAGTTGAGTATGAGGGCTCGACCTTTACGTGCGCCGAGGTGAACAACTTCTTGTCTCCATTTGAAGGGTCGAGCGATCAGTGCCAAGAGGTGAAGGGATTGGCATTCGACACTTGTTGCTTTGATAGATGTTCACTCTGTGGCGAAGGCGCAAGGCTGGATCCAGAGTTGATAGTCGACGTCGATACCGAGGTTGAGAACGAGGATGGAGAGACTGAAACAAAGACGGAGCCAGGAACCTGCGCTGATATAGAATCGAGTCTCTTCCAGGAACGGACGACGGAATCATCCGAGGAGTGCACCTCGGCACGTTCCCAACACTATGACGCATGCTGCTTTGAAATTGTGAGTGATGTTTGTTCATACATATATTTTTATCTATATTATATATATCTTTGGATCATCTCACTCATCCCAATGTTTTGTTCCAAATATATATCTATATCGCCCAGCCTGCTGAACCATGCCAACTATGCGCCACAGATGAATATATGCACCACACCGAAACAATCGAATTCATGGACGAAGACTTAACCTGCCGTAGTGCCAGTAACTACCTCATGGAAAGAGAGGAGATGTCAGGTGGCACCTGCTCAAATGCCAAGGCAACTATTGGAGAAACATGCTGTTATTCCATTTGCAATATATGTGGAGAGTTTGATCTCGATTGGGATGTTTTCATCAACTTCGATGATGAAGACATGTCGTGCGGCGACCTCAACGAGTTTTTCCGCGAGGAGGCTGTTGTGGACGGCTCGGAACAATGCGATGCCCTCAAGGCTGATTATTTAGATACGTGCTGCTACTCCAGCCCAACCACTTCCTGTCAGCTCTGTAAGCAGGGTGATACATTCTTCGATCTCAATGACAATGTTCAGGTAGAGTTCAATGGCCCCACGACTTGCTACGAAGTTGCCAACTTCATGTCTCGTCGAACTGAGGACACAGATCCCGTCTGTGCTGTCACTCAGACATCTCTATTTGGTGAGTTAGTTATTCTGTGTGTGTGATTAATATTGTGATTCGTGAGCTTGAGATGATCACTTTCATCTAAACATCTTTGCGTTGCTCGTATTTCCCTTTGCCATAGATGAGTGTTGTTATGACAAGTGCAACCTAGCCGGCAAACCAGGGACCTACCCCGACTGGGCGGCGGAGGTGGAGATGGATGGGAATGTGGCTACCTGTTTGGAGCTCGAGGCCGCCATTAAGGAGGCAGCTATTCCCAAGGATAGCACAGAGTGCCAAAGTCTTATCGATGCATTTTCGCCCACTTGTAGCTACAGCATCCCTACCAATGCATGTGACATTTGCCCTGCGAATGCTGTCTCGATCAGTGCCATCGCCGAGTGGAATGGCAAGGAAATGAAGTGTAGCGACATCAAGAGTCGTATCTCTTCTAGAGAAGAAGCCGAATCAGATGTTTGTACCGATGCTCAGAGTACCCTCCAAGACTCCTGTTGTATTGATCAGTGTGAGATTTGCGACAAGCCTCTAAAGACGGACTTTGTCATGACCGTTTACCATGAAGGTGTGACGAAGCAATGCACTGAAGTTGATACCTATTTCTACGAAAAGAGCATTCTAGCCTCGAGCGAGGAGTGCAGTTCGACGAAGTCTCAAGTTTCAGAATGCTGTTACGAGGCGCCCCAAACTCCATGCAACCTATGCAGAAAGGATACGGAATACTTTGATCTCATGGGTACTAATTCTGCCACGTTCATGGGCCAAAAGACGACTTGCTCTGACGTGAGCGATATGATGTTCCGACGAGAGGAAGAAGATGGTGAAACGTGCTCCGCTGCCAAGGATGATCTATTCGACGCATGCTGCGATACAAAATGTTCTCTTTGCGCGGGTCAAGGTCTCGAGGCTGGTGTCAAGGTCTCCCATGAGGGCGTAATGAAGACGTGTCTTGAATTAGACTTGGGACTGGGTCCTGCATCAATCGTGATCCGATCTGATGAATGCGAGGAGATCACCAGCCAATTTTCCGATTCGTGCTGTTACGAGAAACCAGAATCACCCTGCCGCATTTGCCCGGGGGATGATCTTGGAGTGAACAAAGAAGCGTCAGTGAGATATCTTGGTACGGACACTACCTGTGAAAGTTTGTCCAACTACCTCGGGAGCAGAGAAGAGCAAGAAGGCAATGCATGCCAAGCTGCATCAGCCGATCACTCTCAAGACTGTTGCTACGAGCGCTGTACGCTCTGTGACGATGGTAAGGCTGATTGGGAAACATTTGTAACATACGAAGGACAGTCAATTGCATGTGGAGACTTTGAATGGATCCTGAGAGGCAAGAATGTTGCAGCTGGAAGTGATAAATGCGATGCCGTGAAAGATGATTTTTTTGACAAGGTAATTTTTTGTCTTCCTGTTCATACTATTATTTGCATTGGTATCAGTCTTTACTCAATCAAAATTGTTCGTTGCTGCCTTTTTTGTTCAGTGCTGCTATGCCCCCCCCGATGATGCATCGTGCAACTTGTGTAACATCGACATGGACTACCTCGATGTTTCTGCTGATGTACAAATCAACTATCAAGGCTCTCAAATGAAGTGTCTCAACCTCTACAACTCTCTCTTTTCTAGGGAAGCCGCTGACAGTGATCAATGCCAGGCCGATAAGGATGACCACGGTTCTGAGTGCTGCTTTCAGAAGTGCAAGATGTGTCAGATTGGTTTCATTGATACTACTGCCACAGTCAATGTTGGCGGGAATGATATGAGTTGCTCTGCCTTGGATATGAGCTTTAGCAAGGATGTTGTTGTGGAGGGAAGCTCGCAATGTGACGACAACCGTGCTCAATACGCTGATGCCTGCTGTTATACCATCCCGGATAATCCTTGCAGAGTATGCCCTTCAGGATCTGAGGCTGATGGAGATAAGTCTGTGGACTTTTATGGCGAAACCAAGTCATGTGGTGATATTGGGAACAAACTTGCCATTTCAGAAGAAGCAGGGAGTGAAACCTGCACAGCTACTCAAAGAGACTTTGAGTCACAATGCTGTTTCGAGCGTTGTCCCATCTGTCCTGACGGCTACAACCTTAACTGGGAAGTAGACGTTGAATACAATAGGGGCACAATTGCATGCGGCCAATTTGACAATATCATTCGTGGCAATGCGATCAAAAAGGGTACCCAAGAGTGCAGTTCTCTTCGAAGCACCTACTCAAGCGCTTGCTGTTACAACTACGCCACTGCGTCGGGTGTAGGATATGCTACCAAAACAACTTTGGCGCAAGTTGTCACTACAGGGTATTTGAGCACAAATTTGGACACGTCCACCCTCAACCCTTCACAGAAGGAAGATGCGAAAGTTGTGTTCCAGAACCTCATCCAAAACACACTTGAATCCGAAGGTGTCTTGCCAAAAGATTCCACCGTCACCGTCACAGACATTGACGACAATGGAGTCGTCCAATACGAGATAGAAATGTATATAGACGATTCTGTCGCCAGCTCTGTTACCTCCCAGCTTGCTTCGACTCCTCCTGACAATTCATCTGACAATTCGTCTTTGGGAGACATCTCAAGTGAGGCAGTCAGTGAGATCGAACAGACTCTGTCCGAGCCCTCAAGACTGGAAGCAATAACTGAAGAGATCCAGTCGAAGGCACCGGAGGTGTCAGATCAATCTGTCGCCGAGGAGTTGTCTTCAGTGAGCGTGACCAACTTCACCCTGGAGGAAGCTGATTTGACAACTGCGGGAGACTCAGCCATAATTACCACTCCAGGAACATTAGTCACAAATATTGACACATCCAGCCTCACTGCTGCCCAGAAAGAGGAGGCCAAAGAAGTGGTTGGGACCTCTATTAAGAACACACTTCAAGCAGAAGGTGTCCTGTCTCAAGATGACAAGGTAACTGTGATTGACATTGATGACGAGGAAGGAGAAGTCCAATATGAAGTGCAGATGAGTGTTGACCCTGGGAATGATACGCCCTTGGATGAGTCAGCTTTGGAAGATATATCGACTGTGGTTGCTACCAAGATAGACACGACACTCAGTAATCCCTTGACACTGGAGGCAATATCCAATGAGATCAAATCTGAGTCCGCAGTTTCGTCTGTTCCTGTTGCGGACACACTTTCGGAAGCAGAAGTGTCAGGCTCAGCTTTGGGAGAAACTTCCATTCTGGCACCAGGCGAATCTGAGCTCTCTACTACTGGTTTTCTCGAAACGAACTTGGATACTTCGAGCCTCACCACTGCGCAGAAAGAAGAGGTCAAAGACGTGGTAGAGAGTTCTATCGAAAGCACGCTTCAATCAGAAGGTGTTTTGACAGAAGGCGACAAGGTCACAGTGACCAACATTGATGATAAGGGAGATGTCCAATACAAAGTTATCCAGAACATAGACCCTGAAATCGAATCAAGCTTGGAAGTGATATCAAGTGGGGTGGTGTCTCAGATCGATTCAACTCTTAATGATCCCACAACATTGGAGGCGATATCAGAAGAGATCAAAGAAGAGTCTGCAGGTTCCTCTGTTTCTGGGGAGCTTTCTGACGCAAATATTGAGGGCTCTGACCTTGGTGAGACAGTCTTGACTACTAATGGCGACGGTGAATCATTCGAAGTCAGCACCACTGGAACTCTGGATACAAACATCGACACATCGAGCCTCACTGAAACACAGAAAGAAGACGTGAAAGAAGTATTGGAGAGTTCTATTGAAAACAGTCTTCAATCTGAAGGTGTTTTACCTGAAGAGTCCACCGTTACTGTCAGCGACATAGATGACGAAGGAAAGGTCCAATACGAAATAGAATTGAGTGTTGGCCCTAAGGACGAGTCACCGCCACCCCCAGAGACACCAGCTTTGACGTTAGAAGCCATCACTGATGCGATTGTGTCTCAGATTGATCAGACGCTCAGTGATCCCTCTACTTTGGAGACAATTTCCACTGGAATCCAAAACGAGGCAGCTGACTCATCCGTAGCCGAAGAGCTGTACACTGTAAGTGTGTCAGACTTTGTTCAGGGAGAAACTTCCACTGTTACCACCGGCGCTGCCACTGGAGCTGGTCCTTGCAATTTGTGCAAAGCAGGGGAAATTGGACTCGACAAGGAAATTCTGTTCAATGGAGCACAAACCTCCTGTCCTGAAGTGTACAAATTCCTTGCGACTCAAACAGAGGCTGGAAGTGATGGTTGTCTTGCTGGAAAGGAGGCTCTTCACTCTGAATGTTGTATGAAAAAGTGTGACCTATGCTCAGGTGGCGGCATCCCTGATTGGTATAGCATGGTCAACGTGAATGGGAATTCCATGACTTGCTTAGAACTTGATGCTATCGTAGGCGACTCTGAAATTGAGAGTGGTTCTGAACAATGTAGCCAACTCCTTGAGGTTGCTTCACCGGCTTGCTGTTATGAGCCACCGACAAAGCCGTGCAATATGTGTGAAAATGGTTCTGAATATAATGATGTGATGACCAGTGTTATTGTGGAATATGGTGGGACGACGGTAAGTCAGTGATTTTGGAGCTTACATTTTCATTTGTGTTTGCAAATTTTCCTCTCTGTCATTTTACTTACCAGATACTTCGCTACTTCAAATGATGTTCCTCTACAGGCAACTTGTGGGCAGATTTTCAATACACTCTTTAGCAGGGAAGAGCACGACAGCGAGACTTGCTCCTTGATTAGACAGGACCTTGCTTCTCAGTGCTGTTATAACAAATGCTCATTATGTGGTGGCTTGCAAACGAATGCAGCAATATCTGTGACGCATGATGAAACACAGCTAGGATGTAGTGAGTTCGACTCCTACATTTTCGCCTCAAACCTCATTGAGTCCGGAAGTAACGAGTGCCAGGCTTTCCAAGCTGAGCATCAGCAAAGTTGCTGCTATGATATTTCTTGCAGCTTGTGTGCTAAGGGGAATGATCTCTACACCACAAAGGAAACATCGATGGTGCAATATGGTGGATCAGAAGTGAGCTGTGGCGAGGTTGCCAACTTTCTGTACCAATCAGAGATGAGCCAAGGGAACGCTTGCTTGGCAGCGCAAGAGAATATTTTTAGCGACGTAAGTGTCTGTCTTTCAGGTTCATGTTGTTTGCGCTTGGATTCGGTCCTCACTCAACCTCCTCAACCTCAAATGCTAATTTCACCTCTATTTTTCAGTGCTGCTTCCAACAGTGTGAGATCTGCGAGGGAGGTGCAACAATTAATTGGGCAGCCACAACTACATTCAATGAACAGTCTACGACATGCACCGACGTATATTGGTCACTTGTCGGTGAGTCTGTCGAGGCAGACACCCAAACATGCCGTGGTTTATCACAGGTATCCAAGGATTGCTGCTACCAGGTCCCTTCTGCTCAATGTACGCTGTGTAAGGATGAAAATGGCGTAACTTACAACACGAGGTGGAACAAGGACGTCACAGTAAATGGGGTTACCAAGACATGTGGCGACTTCAATACACTCTTGGCAACTCAGGAGGACGAGAGTCAGACTTGTTCCATGGCAAAGGATACAATTTTTAGTGACTGTTGCTTTGCTGGATCCGACACTCTAGTTGCGATTGCCAATCAAGTGAGCACAGAGAGTGATGCTCCATGTAGCTTATGCCAGCCAGGGCAAATTGGCATCAATGCGGATGTCATCTACAACAACAAGCCGGCAACATGTGAAGAGGTGTACAACTTTTTGATAGATAGTCATATGGAAAGCTCCACTACATGCAAGTCGGCGCAAGTGAAGTTATCTGAAGATTGCTGCCGAGAGCAAGATATGCTCGCTCCTTCCGAAGAGCCTGCATTTGGAGCAGGCTCATTAACTGCTAAAGCTACAGATGACAAACCTGCAACTGATGGTGAGGGCTCAGTAACAGCTGAAAAAGAGAAACCGTCCGGTAAGGAGATAACTCCACCGATGGAGTTTGATAGTTGGTCACGCAGACCAAATGGAAGCAGAGATAATGCAAGCTTGGCAAAACTATGCACTGCTATTATTGGTGTGATTAGCATGGGATTATTCATCATGAGCTGATCTTAATTCATAACTTTAGATGTTAGAATAGTTATATACTTAGTAAGATATGTACGTACAAAAACTGGTTTTAGATACGTTGTCATACTCTGACTAGTCAATTGGTTTGGTATCAGGATATCTAGTGGCTACCAATGAGTATTTTGTTGCATCTGTCCACCTTCATTGGATATCTACTTGCGATTCGAGCTCAGGCTGGTAAATGGAATCGCCTTTTTGCTGCTGGACACCTACAAGCGACTGATGTGAGAAGGCAGTGATGGCATACATTCCCGCTAGATCTGTCAATACTGAAGGTCCTGATGAGTCACGGAGAGGTCTCATTTAGAGGAGAATACAATTAGGGAATTAGGGACCTATTGAAAGATTCATCTTCTGATAAATGAGGGCTTGTTGATTTTTTCAATTGACATCAAGTGCTATGTTAGATAGTTAGTTAGTTAGTTTTAGTATTTTTGTTCTAGGACATGTCCTCGATAAGTGC
>JALLAU010000371.1:0-29135 GCA_036939495.1 Thalassiosira hispida | reverse complement strand
TGTCGTGATGCTTGAGGCGACTAACATACCTTCGTACAGTTTGAAATCACAGTGTTATCTATCCAGGATATCATTTTGTGAGAATCGTTCAGGCCCATGGAGGATGGGTATCATCTCTTCCCTAAAGTACGGCACAACAACAGCGAAGGACCCTAACCGTTTCTGCCATGGGACTTTGAAGGTGTACGAGTGGGTGGGAGGAGTTTCAGTAGTCGACAATGTATACGTACCTTCGTTCTACTCCATCCGTAATTTGAAAGGGCTCGAGTCTCATTTGACCCTTCGAACATTCGACCTCGCTCGTGACTGTGTAGATTTTGTTTTCATTAATCAAGTTTGTGGTCCAACCCCTGATGGTTCCAAGATTGCCCCTCATGTTATCAACCGAATAGATGGATGTATTCAGTGTTCGCCGAACGGCCCGGATATCTGGCCTGTATTATTGGTCCGCGATCTTTCTCATGTCGTCGTTGAAGCCGTATCTACGCCAATGATCGGTTGCCCGAATTTGCTGAAGAAGACTTCTTCTCGTCACCGACATTCTTCAGTAAATCACGGAAAGGCATCTGAGTGGAATAGCCGGGTCAGGGTAGCACGTGATGTAAATCAAATGTCAGTAACCGCAGTAGTAACAAAGTTGGATGGCTCGCCTGTTGATACGAAGTCTATGCAGGCACATCGCAAGCACTCCAAGGGAAAATTTGTCATACCTTTGATGAACAGTTACAAGGAACGTTCCACAGACCAAGCAGTTGTGATGATCAGTCCATACCAGTACAGAATTATTAAGAGAGACTACTCGGATGGTATTGATGTCTCCTCGGGATATGACGAACTAGATAGGATCCTGACTGGGGCCGCAACATCAGTTTCTCACCTACTGTGCATAAATGATGCTCAGTGTTTCGATAAAGAAGACACGTATCATGGATTCATGCAAGTTTTTGGGGGGAAGTCTGCACCTACATTGGATGAATCATTCACGCATTCGTGCACGATGGAATCTTGGAGTGTGAAAGTGTGGTACAAGATGAGCCAAGCACGAAAGTATCAACATGTCCCGCCATTGTGGTCATGTCTCTTTGACACAAAATTCCAGAACAGATTTATCAAGAGTGAGGATGTTGCTGTCATCAAGAAAGCTGTTGGACGATCTGGCACCTATCCATCTAGGACCATCAACGGCAATGAAGGTGTGAACTGCTACGATGGATTGAAGGACGGATCATCACAATGTCACGCAACACCAACCGAAGGGCCAGGAATGAAGGGATCGTACAAGTACTATAGGCAGGACATTGATCCAAAATACTATCCACATTACATGAAGATCATCAATGACTTGGCCAGGACAACATCATGGACTACTGCTCACTTCTACAAACATCTGGCGAAATTGTTTCCTGGAGCGAGTTCACGACATTCCCTGATGTGGCTGGGACGTTTTGCCATATTGACCATTCAATTTGCTAGCACCGAACACACGGACAAGAAAGATTTTGTGAAGGCTTTGTTTGATATTTTCATGAGACAGTTTGATGAACTCCTGAAGGATGAAAAACTAGGTGGGCTAATGAGGGACGAGCTTGTGAGTGCGAGAACATTCGTGGAGGAGTTCGGCGTAAGCGTCCCAACAACCTGTGGTTATCAGTTTGTACCGCGTGATACGAACATGTCTTATAAAGAATGTGGTGTTGAAGTTTGCCTGCTATTTATAATGGGAGGCATAGGCATGTGTGCAAGAATACACAACTTCTGGACACAGATATTCATGTCTCATCTTTGCTTACACAACACTTCCGTCGCCATTTTTATCTACAAGGGTAGAGCATACATCGGCGACTGCCCTTATATTGATGTACTGGCATGGGGCAAGGGTCCACCAGCTGGTTCTTAGCTATATCAATGACTTTTAAATTAATTAGTTTTAGGGTGAAGTAAGTGTTGCTTCACAGTCCCAACAAATGTCATATCGATACTCTCTGAACATCATTTTATACGGCTGAGAACACATGTCACATTCTTTGCAGGTACGTTCGGGGTTAAGTCCCAATGGATTTTTCGACGCTCTCTGTAGTACTGTGTTTCTCAAACTGTCGTGAAAGGTCCGCCAGTTGAATATAGTCTGTGGCTCTTCCAAAGTAGTGGTGTTGTCATTCACGACATATACGATGAAGCGAGGCAAGAATTTCTTGAAGTGAGTCATGACGTCTACAGTTCTGTCTTGACTTTCACCCGACATGCTAGACATGAGATGAAGTAGCATATCCATATTTTTCTTGGCCAGATATTTGTGGTAAATGATTTTTGGAGAGACACCCGTTTTTGCAAGACCCATGTTACCTGTTGCACCACTGTAGAAATCAAAGGATGGCTCTTTGTTTGGATTGTCAATATATTTCGTGGGGTCGCGGAAACCAATTACACCAACCTCCGAACGTATTGGATCACCAGACTGGTCCGTGTGTTTGCCGCTCGAACTGGTGTAGAACTTAAGATCAGCACAACGATTCACTAATCTCCATCCAATCATAAGATATCTAACAGAGGGACACATGACAAGTTGACGAGCTATATCTGGGTCAGAGTTAGCGAGGAAAGAACGAACCCTGCTCTCATGAGACCTACTCCAACCACAAATATCCGATAGAATACTCAGATTTTCTTCAACATTGCCCTCCATCATACAGAATGAGTAATACTTCGGCCAAGTATGAACTCCATGTGGATTATTAATGCAGCATGAACGTCGGAGGGGACGACACGAATCAAGAACCAGCGTATCATCACAGTGTTCATTTTTTCTGATAACATTGCACCTACAATGACAGTCGTCACCAATGCAACGGCACATCCATAATATTCCATTGCGTTCTTGGTATGAAGTAATCTCCATGTTGTACTGTCGTCTGCCATGATCAAAATCGCCAGGTCCAACAAATTCATCTTGGACGTGATAGCCGGGTTTATTAACAATCTTCATGATACGATTGTCTTCCGGTGTTACCCCACCAGAGAGATGACGATCCCTATATGTGCGATGACGAACCAGTACATGATCATCGACCCGTTCGCCAAGGCGGTATTGAATAGGATCATCATGCATACAATTGGGATCAACAATGACAATTTCGTACCCGCGATCTCTGTACTTGAGCAGACGTTTCTTACAACGTGGATCCTCCATTAACATCGGTGTGATAAAAGCGTGACCGGTTCGAAGACTGAGAGCAGCTCTGGGTGTCATCATCACGTGCTCCCCATCGTATTGCATGGCGCACAAGCTAATGTCGAAGTCAATAAGAACTAGTTCTTTATTGGCCCGAGTTGGCACTTGTATCAGTTGCGTGAGACGTGGCCAAATACAACTCGTCTTATATTCACACGTACTGGCATACTCGAGAGATATACATCTGCCGCTTGCGCTGACAACAAACGCATCGGAAAGACCTTCGACTGCTACTTGTGCACCTTCTTCTTCCAGACCAGGATCTCCGGGTGGGATCATCTCGTCTTCTTTGGGCTTCAAGGCCTTCTCTCTGAATAATTTTAGATACTGGATGATTCTATTGTTTTGGTATCCCATTCCACCGCAATAGTAATCCTCAACCAACAACGACAATTGATCATCCCCTTCCAACAGTTCATTGATGCCCTTTTCAATCCCTTTCCATTCTTGGTCCCTCTCCACAAAAATGTCAACGTCCCCACCTGCATAGTGAGATGGCTTCTTGCGCTGATCAAACATCTCCTCCTCCGTTTTTTTGGGGTTGTGTATGAATATTGAGTTAAGACGATTGACAACCATTTCCCGACAGTCTAAATATTGTGCTAAACGATCACCAACGAGACCACCACCCGTTAGTAGATCAATTAACCCAGAATCCTCGAACAAACCTCGCACATTGTCATCTGACCATGACGTGGCGACCGCAACAATGGCCCCACCCATTACAACAGCACCAGCGTCTTTCAATATATCTGTGGTTGGATCATAACCCAAGTACCCATGCATCACTAGATGAAAGAAGAGCATGTTGGGAGGTACACATGGGTCACGATTCTGTCCACGCCGAAATTCTTTGCCCACCTCTGTGTCGACATCAACTTTGTATTTCTTCAAACCATCGTCTAGATCAACGATAGTGTCGTAGAACTCAAATCTTTTACGGGAGAACAAGTCAAGATCTTTATTCACGATGGGGTCGCCCCCACGTTCAATCTTCCCCCATGGCGAATCGCAGTACATCGGGAAAAGAATCGTGCTTGTATTCTCTTTCCTAGCATTCATGGCGGTGTCCAATTTGATGCAATTCTCTTGATAATATGCAACACGCATTTTCTGGACGTCTGTCATAAGCTGCCACCTGGCGTACAAATCTACGTTGTTACCCACCAGTCCTAGCATTGATTCCACGAATATGCGCTCATAATCTGTCATCGTATGTGTTGTTATGGTTGGTGTTACTGCGAGAAGATCAATGATTCCATGACAATGATTTTCATGACATTGACGAAGATGTAACTTCCCCCACACGAGGGGGTCAACCTTAGTAAAAATTTCCAGATAAATTATATATTTTGGTATGGAAAACAACAAAGAATAACTCGTTTGTGATTTAATAAACCCCCCTAAGAAATTGATAGAAAATCATTATTACATTGGACCCCTTGACATAAATTTCCCATTGGATCAAACACCACATGATTCTCTACAGCAATGAGTAGTAATTCGAAGCGATGGACAGCCGCGTCCTACCACAACAATGTTATATGGACACAATTAGAATGGTCGAACACGGGAAAGAATCCGATATCAGCCGCATGGATTGTCGGTAAATTCAACAAAGCTATGAGTGCACTTGATGCTAACTCTCGCTGGGAAATACTCATTGATTCGGACGGCGGGCCACATGGTTTAATGGAGTATCGAACGCGCTTCGCATCAGAGTCAGAAGAAGAGCACGGGAAAGTGATCAGGTCTGTGATGGATATGCACAAGAAGGATAGGATGTCATTCAGTGACTTCTTTGTTGTCGATAGTCGTTTTTGTGTCATTGGACCATCTTATCCGCAAGGTATGATGCCACCAAAAATATTCATGACCGAGTTGATTGGGGGGGGGTCTATTTGTGGTAGTCCCCTATTGACGGGCGACCAGCTATGTGAAGGCATTGTGAGGTGGACTAGATTCACCATAGTAGATACGGTGCATGGCAAGGATCAAATGCACAGGGTTGCACTATGTAAGAAACGGGAATCAGACGATGATTGGTTGCATTACATCATTGGAGAAGCAAACGACAGTACATTGTCCGTTATGCCATCGTCAGTTTCTGATACAGGCATACCGTTCGCACAAAAATTAGTAACTATTCGCAAAATTCACAACAAATGGTTCGTATCCCGTGGTCAGTCTATGGATAGGTTGACATACGAGGTGCAACGTAAGACATATTCGGACGACACGCTATTATCGAATTCTCAACGGAAATGGTTGATTGATCGAATCGACGATAAGTTCTCGATAGTAGAGAGGAGTGTTTACCTGCTACTTGGAGATCCAAGTCATGAGTGGAAGATGATGCCCATCAAGTTAAGGATTAAATCAATCCATGATGAACATGAAGAGTGGTTGGGCAATCAGGGGAATATAAATCACCGTCAACACAGAGTACTTGTAAACGCATACAAATCAGATCGGTTCATGATAAAATCTAAAATCGAGTGGATGGTGTGGATGGCGACAGATAAATTCATGGCTTTAATCCAACAGATTGATCTGATCGAAGATTACACGCTGTTCAACCGTGAGGCGTACAGGTACTGGGTGAATCTAAAGCCGAGAGAAAAGTTGACGTTGTAGCTGGATAATTTAAGTGTTAGTGGTAGTACAGTTAGTTTAAACCAAATTTCCAATTGATTGTTCGCTATCTGAACTGTCAGATACTGCCATATCATTGTCATTGGATAGTTCTGCATCAGATTCGTCATCAGTTCGATCGTACATTGATCCTCTATCACCAGAACCCTGTGTGATCTTATCACCAAAATATCTTGCCCAATTCCTCTTTGGCAAAGATATGAAGTAGGCATTCTCTACACCGCCATAGTCCGGGAACACAAGAAGAGGATGTACAATTGCCTCTATAGGAACTAGAACGTAATTCTCCTTGAAGTTGACACTTACGTTGAATGGATGGATAAAGTTCCTCTTGATGTCATCCCACGAGACTGGATTAATTGATGTTCTCACAACAGCGAAATCAGTTCCAATATTGAACGCTCCTGGTAGGTTAATATAACCCATAATCAAGGAAGGAAAATATGCTTGATCATCATCCCCAACCTCATATTGAACGTAGCCCCAGTCATACCAAGGCTTTCCTTGGAAGTTTGGGTGTGCGTAATATATTGTATTGACGTCACTACCGTCCTCTTCGTCAGTACCCAATGTTGACATTTCCGTAAATCCCTCCACCGTGCACGGGAGATTCATTTTGCCTTCGGAGACCCTAACAGCCACCTCACGATAAACGACACGTAGAAAGTCCTCGTTTAAACCGTACCTTCTAGACGCAGTCTTCGCCTTGTTATCCCACATCCATTTCACAGTAGAAGTACCATTATCAACGTCCGCAGTCGAACACTCATCAGTGTCTAGGCTGTCAATAGTAAGTTCATACCTACCGGCTAGTGTACACGTGGTTTGGCCCCCATTAGTGTGGATGTCGTTCGCTGTGTTACCTCCCACCAACTCGAAATCACCAGATCGATCCAGTGCATCTTTTGCAATATTCAACACCATGGTTTCATATATTCTGTTTGCAACCTGTTTCGCAAATTCACTAACTCGGCGTTGTGTATTGTAACCCGGTTGTTTTACAAAGAACTTGTGAGCCGACTCACCGGGCCCACCGTAAAAGTTCATGGCGCTTCCAAATAAAAGCATGTAGCTTTGCATCTTCGTCATCCCATGATGCTTTGGGAAATTGTATCCATTTCCAGCGGTCCTTGGAAATAATCGTTGCATTTTCCGCAGAATCATTCCAATTCTTCTTCTTGATCTCCTCACCTCCTCTTTGGGATTTGAGGCATGAAACCATTGTTCCATTGACAGGTAATCCTTTATGTAATCACACCATTCGTTTCTGTCGATATCATATTTATCCCAAATCATCTTCAACGCATCACGTCCTTTTTTCGTGTGAGCCATACAGAGCATACGAAACAAATTGCCAACTCTTTCCTCGGACTGGCATTTTGTCCCATCGACAATGCCATTCCTGACCGAACCACGGGGGAAGTCTCTATCACTAGAGTGTGCAATATCAGCATTGATTTGTTGATGTAGTTTGTCAAGTGTCGTACGAGCACGCTTTGCAGGTTTGGACTCTCCAAACATATTGTTAACAGATTCGAATTTGTACTTGATCAATCCACTACCTGACGTGTGGAGCAATTCTGGAGGCATCATCTTGTATGGTCCATGTATGTCATCAGATAATGGCAAGTCGACTTCGGTAAAGGCATTACGGATGTCATGCTTAGAAAGCCTNCAGATAATGGCAAGTCGACTTCGGTAAAGGCATTACGGATGTCATGCTTAGAAAGCCTTTTGAATATAGCTTTTTGTTTTCCTTTAAGCGGTTCGGCTGTCTTTCTCCTTTTCGCGGATCTCATGTCGGCCAAGGTGATGTATCGACACTTGGGATTGGTTTTGTTCATTGCTGGGAAATTGCAAGTGCAGTCTCTATACGGCATTGCCAGCATATTTCCTCCATTGTAGTGACCCAACCATCTGTTATTTCCCTCAGTGTCACCAATGAAGTAGTGTATCCATATCTTGCAATGTACCAATTTGCCAAGTATTTTAGCCTTGAATCCTCCTTTTTTGTGAAGCTCCATTAAAGATTTAAAAGATAACGCAAGGCACTTGTGCTCGTTTTGAATCTTGTCTACAGGCTCGGTTCCATCGGCCTTACCCTTTCCATAGGATAAGTTGGGTAGATATGCGAGTGGTCTCCAGAATTTTGGGTTGTTTCGTGCAGTCCTATTGAATAGTGATAAACTGAATATAATAGGTGTAACGGATAGAGCTCCGTGAAGGTCGGTGTGTGTCTTGTCGCCAAATACAATGATTGAGATGGGCATGTACTTCCCTTCTTTCCCACAGAAGCGTTCGAGCGCGGGTTTCCATGAGTCTCCAGTATGAATCTCTCCATAATTTTCGTTCGATGGATGGCTGTCATCAACCTCACCGGTAAATATGTCGTACCCCTCTGCAAAGTTACAAGGCTGCATGAGAGACTCATCAGTTAAGAGGGAAAGTATCATGAATTCGAGATCAAACAAGGACATTGTGGCAACTGATCCATCAGATAAGGTAACATCAATGTGCTCTGGCTTTAAGTCCTCGGTCTCGAACTGATCTTCCATACTATTGATAAATCCCTTCCGTTTGATGAGCTCAGGCATGTCTTCGTGTATCATACCGTTCTGTACGTATTTATTGACAAGATCTACTATTTCATCATGCATCTTGAGGTCACACCTATGTTTTTGCATAATGTCGATAAGATCGATTTGGAAAGCAACATTTCCGGGGAGTAGAGGATCTGACTTGTCTGCAGTTTCTCGGAATACAGCATCGCCATCTACCACTTGTGGTGCCGATGTAGCTTCTGATGTAGCTCCTTGAGCTGAAGCTGTTGCGTCTGTAGGTCCAGGCTGCATCTCCCATCTTTGATCTAAATCGTCATTGAACTCGAATACGAATTCTTCGTCTGTGGCTTTTCTCTTCTTTCCCGTGTTCATCGACCTGAGGAGCGAAGCTCGGTAGTCGGCATCTTTTTCAGCTCTGTCTGTATCCAACATGTAAACAGGCACGTCCTCGGTTGAACGGTCGACGCGCTTCTTCTTGGACTTCGTCTTTTTCTTCTTCTTTTTCTTCTTCTTGTTTTCTTTTGGACTCTCATCGGGATGACCTTGTGGTTTATTAAGATGATTAGGACACCATCGGCCAAAATGTGTCCTGAACCCATGGTCGTTTGGTCCTGGGTAGTCTCCGGATCCACATCCAGGACATGTGAAGTTGTTCTCCATCGTCGCTGTAGAAGTATTGTGATGCTGCTTGGCTTGGTGTTTATTGTCATTGGCATAAAGGTACACCTTTGGCGGGTAACTGGGGTGAAGTTGATGGATGGTGCTCATGGTCATTGGTTTAAGCGTTTTCTGGCGGGAGAAGTTTTTGATCTTTACTGAGTGTCTATGTCTGGCTGTTGGCTTGGTATGTGTGTGATCCCAGAGCATGTTTTTGGATAGTAAGGAACGGGGGAAGTGTTTCTGCAGTTGTCATTTTTTTAAACGGTAGAAAAGTTACGACATGATAGGTGATCATCATAAAAATGGTATATAAATACCCATCAGGTTAGAATGATACAATCCCGCCAAAAATTTGAAACCAAGACAATCACAGATTTGAAAACAAACAGGGGAGGAGGGCATCGTCGTTGCCTCATAAAAGTCGTTGGTCTGCCATACCATCATTGAATATAGTCAATCGATTGATGCACCATGTCGAATAGCGATGAAGGCAGCGGTAGTAGTGAAAGTGAAAGTGAAAGCAGTGACGATGATCGAGGTGAGTCAAGTTCCGGTGGTTCAGGCCGACATGGGACAAGTTCCAGTGGTTCAAGCAAACATGCCATAGCCATGGTTGCTCAGTCTGACTTTGAAAAGATGAGATTGAAATTAATCAAGGAAAAACAAGTATTGGTACGGAAGGTGAAGAAATTGGAAGCGGAGGCTGATAGTACGTCCACGCAAAGATATGGTCGCAACAACGTCACGAGGCATGAGTGGGGGAGAAGAGATCATTGTAACTGTAAGAATATCAGTGACTTCTGCAAGAATAATTTGTTCCCACGTTTCAAGTTCCTTCCACATAAATGGAAGAAATGGACACCCAAAGAAGAGGGAACACTGTGCATGCGAATGATGAACTTGGTACAGGTACCGAAGGAATGTTCCGGGGAAGTGTATTGGATCGAGCGTATAGTTCCCATTGTGAACAAGAAGTATGTCGAGATGCGATCCAACCTCAACAGTGCCATACGGAAGATATATCAAAGTATGATTTCATGTATTACAGGTTTTTGTGGTTGTTAAAGCGCGAATTGGTCTAACATTTGTGTTTGTTCTTTTTGTTGTAAAATTACAGAGCATATCCCAAAGCGTGATCAGCTGTTCAATGTTGACAAAGTTAGTCCGGTACCCGATCCCGACAAATTAAGTAAAGGACTTTTGGGTGTGGACGATGTTGCCGAAGAAGGGGGGATGAATGACGTGTTTGTTTTCTTAGCCGAGTACGTCAAGTTCTGTTACGGAGCAGTGAACATCAAGAACTGGATCAAGAAGAGCAGGGGGAAGACATTCCTTGATAAGATCACCCCTAGTGACATTGCTTACTGTATCTCCCTGATCAAGAACAGCGGCAGCGTTTGGGAACAAGACGCGTTGATGAAGAGGATCGATGATGATGAAAGAGCAAAGTACCGTGATTGGAAGACCATCACTTTCAAGGACCAGGCTGAGAAGGACACGTACGCCAGGAAGGTTCCCCTGTTCACCAAGGGTGAGAACATCAAGAGAGTTTTCGGTGGGGTTATGTGGAATACTATGGGAAAGGAATTCTACAAGACATCGAAAATGAACTGGGAAGCTGTGTATGCGTCAGTGGATGCTATGGGTGTTCTAAGGAAAGGATGGAATGAGTGGCAGGAAAATCACAAAGGATGTACCCAGAACCACTGGACGAATCGAAGTGCGACAAATGCCTTATGGACAGTGCGACCTGGTGAAGACGATGGGAGGGGGGATGGGGATGAGGAGGGAGAGATTGAGGAAGACCTTGATGGTGGGTTCATCCCGTTGGACGATGAGGATGATGACCAGTCGAATGGTGGACATGTGGAAGGTCGCGGCAATCAAAATAATGAGGAGAATATACATAATGGGGTAAACAAGGATCTTTTCGGCGATGATAGTGGTGATGGTGGAGGGGTTGAATCTCATCGTACGAGTTCGAAGAAAAAGAGGAAACGTAGTAGTGGCAAGGGTGCTGACAAGGGTACTGGCAGTAGGCGTGTTACCAGGAGGAATAAGTCTTCTGCAGAGGGGAGTGAAGAAGAATAGAATGAGGATGAGGGCGGGGGAAGTTGACTTTCTGAGATTAAGATGATACACTGTAGAAACTGGATTAGCCTGAATATAGATACAATGATGGTTTATTGTACTGCATAAATGACTTGTGTAGATATTGGGTTTGTACGCCCATTGTAATAGTACAGGTTATCAAAAAGAAGTGGGATATGGTATTATTCTGTATCAGTACATAGTATCGATCAGATACGGGATATGGTATTATTTTGTGGAACTATGTGCAATCAAATACAAACTTAAATTGAGTTGCATGGAAGGCTTACAATGGATCGGAAGTAGGAGTACAAGATATGACTAGAAGTATTATACATGAGAGAAGAGATGTTATAAATGACTGCGGCGCATAGTCTTTAAAGACTTTATGTAGTCATTAACGATTAAATGACCATACGAAGTCTTAAAAGACATCGCGAAGTCATACGTGACCGTGGGGGAAGTCATATATTTGTGGGAGAAGTCGTACGCGGGTACTGTACTTACCGTACATTAGCAGTCTTAGTGTATAACTGTAGAAGCCATACAGTGTGCTCGGCGTAAGGCTGCCCAGTAGCCTGAGTGGGTCGTCAGAGGCCAGCGGGTAGCGGTAGAAAGGTAACTACGTGCATAGTAAGATAGGAGTAGGTACCTAGATAGGTAGGTAGAGTCGGTGAGTACATATCGTTCGTGTTGTTGCGACTTTGTGTAGAAGGGACCACGTTGATACTTATTGCTCCCGCCAAATATTGTGAGGCTGGAGGATGTTCTTTCCAGATGCCAATGATGATGTGGTTGTTATTGAGTTCCTTTGTCTAAGTTCCTGTAGAGATGGATCAGAACTTTTTGAATGTTCGAAAAGTCCAAGCCTGAAGTGGACAGATACTTATTCCGCAATGATGAAGACACAAGAAGAAGTTTCGTTTGATTTTGAAGACGGAAGAAGATGGTGGGAGGGGGGAGGGGATGAGGGGAGAATCCGTTCGTGATTTGGAAAAATAGCATCAGTCATGTGTGATGCAGCATCACCCATGTGGATGTGGGAGAACTGTGTGGATTCTTTGAGTTGATTGATGTTGGAGAGTCAGTTGGATTGATGCTATTCTTGGTGTGATGGAAGTAATGCCGACGGAAATCTTATAGGATGATAAGCATAGAGTGTAGTAATTTGTAGAGATTGTGTAGGCTTTCCGTCGCGCTAGTATGCGTAGAATAGGGACACCAATCACCGCCGGCGGCGCGTTGCAACCTTTCCACTAGGTTGTATCTGATGAGCTGCTCCTTGAAGGAGGACTGATTTTCGTGACGGGCGCTCAAAGTGCCGTCACGAGATTGACATAGTTCATGTCATTGGATCAATGGAGCACAGCCCGATCGGCAGTCAGCAAGAAGCGAGCACAGTCCGAGAAGCAGTCCGAACTTGTTTCAATGACGAGGTGATTGGGATGAACTAGATTTGATGGTCGTATCCGTCACAATGACGACCTGTAGAAGGGTTTCTGTAGCCAGCCGGATCACAGTCCATGAGTAGGCGCCGATAGAGGCAGTCACGATGAGGGAGCACAGTCCAATAAAGGCAGTCACTGACAATGTAGGGAGCTTAATTTTGGCAGTCACAGTAGGCAAAGAATAGAGAAGTTTGATGCGGTTTGACGGGTTGCTGGACGTCGCTGATCGAACAGAAGTTTGACACTGGTTGTACCGCATTGGGGTAAAGCTTTGAGGATTAGAGCAAATCATATCGCTTGAGAAAGGGGTTGATTGGTAAAGCAGAGGAGAGGTGTCATTACTGATCCGAAATTTCGAAGACAGGAGTACAGTCTAATAACGGCAGTCAGCAAGAAGCGAGCACAGTCTGATATCGGCAGTCACCGGCGTCGAGAACGGCGATGATGAAATTAAGCAATGACATAATCTTAATCTCCCCATGATACCAAAAACGCAAGATCGTTAAAGGCTCATAGCCAGGTGAGGTACACTCTCCAAACAGTATGGTAAATGCCCAAACCCGTTTTTCTAACGCGAAAACCAAGGCACGAATTTAAAACATAAAAGTTAACCAAAAAATTGTGTCCTATTTTAATAGGTTTGCTTTTGTTTGAAATACGGAAAGTTGGGTTTGGGTAAACTGAACAAAACTGCACGGAAACTTGTGGGGATACTGGAATGAGTCAGAAATGACAATTCTTAAAATCCAGAATAAAGTTTATTGTCATTTTGGCGCGCCAAATTTTACTACAAAAAAGAAAAGGAACTGTCTGGTATGTTTGGCAGCATTCATTCTACACCGCCGCAATTCGTAGATATCGTCGTCTGTGTCTTTAGTAAATATTATTTCCTTTGCGAATAATATGTAGACAATAGATACTTTGATTGTAATGTAGAAATACAAAGGTTTCAAGTGAATCATGTTCGCATTTTTTTGCTTGTTGATCGGATGTGATCGATTGAATGGCAACACAACCTAACACAACCACCGTGGCCTCGTTTTCATTTGCATAGAAGAGCGAGCAGAGCGGCAGAGCGGCAGCGCCAAAAGTAGTCAAATACCAATCTCCATTTTCGTATTGCAATAGCAGCAATAACAGCAGCAAAATAATGGTCGCATCCCAATCATCCGCAGCGTCCGAACAGTCGTCCAATCTCCTCTCCCAATCGCCCAACATTGCATCAGCAGCCGCAGCCGCAGCGGCAGCTGATCCTAATTGTCCGTCCAATACTACTAATATCTGCAACAAGAGCTACGCGGCCACATTAACCCGTCCATCGGGAGCGGCCACGCTAAATCGTCCATCGTTCAATTCCAATGTTTGCGAGTGGAACAGCGAGCGTAAGCGGCAACCTTCTGCTGCCGCACGACCGCACAATGAAACGGAAGATGACATTATGGATTACGATGACAATGACGATGATGCAAGGGAGGAAGGTAGTGCCAAAAAGAAGAAGTCGCCAGGCCGCGGCGGTATGTTCCGCAGCTACAACAAATCGTACGCCCACGGCAGTAGCAAAAACAATGCTGCTTCGTCAACCGCACTGTCCAAGGACCTACTCGCACCATCTTCATCCAACAATGACAATGACAAGCAACAGAAGAAGACATCGCGACATCCACTGGAACGAAAATTTGATAAGGATAGACGAGCCAAGGAGCGTCGCGCACGCAGAGAGGGGTCCAAATCACCTCCCCTTCCCGACTTTCCAAAGTTCAAATCACCAATACTGAAATCGGGCTCGGGGAAGAAAGGCTCGCCACCCGCTTCAAAACATAGTCCTGATTCGGATGGGACCACTCCACTACCCCATCCAAACGATCCCCACAGTGCCGCACATTCTTTAGATCACAATGCCCCCACTAAATTTCGTGAATCCTACGAATCCAAAAATACTCACTCCCAAAAGAACCTGGACAATATTCAAGCTATTGCAAAACATCAGGAGGAGGCACTGTTGATGACTAGCTTCATCGAGGTACCAAAGGGAACTGAGGGCGATAGCGAAGAGGAAGACGAGGAGGGAGAAGGGGGGTTTAGTCCGTTGACTTGTCCGCCTAGCCAGCCTGCGTGGGGGCAGGGTGTCATGAGAGACGAGGAAGACGATGACGAAGAAGAGGACGAGAACAATGATGATGGGGACAATGATTTTGATAATGGGGTAGGGGGCGTCAACAATGAAATGGAGGAAGAGCCAATATTTGACGCAATCAATGATTTTGAAGATGACATGAATGAGTTGGCTGCTGGGGGAGATGACCAAGGAGGGAATGATAAAAATCAGGCTCAGAAGAAGGATGCTGGAATATTTTACGAGGCAAGTGAGACTGAACAAAGTGATGAGGAATCATCAGTAGGGGGAGACGATGATGACCAAGAAATGGAGGATAACAAACAGTCTGAGAAAAGGGCGGGATTGAAGGAGAAGTATGAAAGTACAACGAAACCTCCTGCAGTAGCGAAGAAGCCTGCGACATTGAAGGCAACTAAGCCACCAGCTAAGGCCAATGCTGCCGCTGCTGCCAAAACAACAATCAAAATTCCCGTAGCAATGAACAAGCCACCTGCTAATAATGCTGCCGCTGCCAAAAGAAGAGGTAAAAAGGGCAAGGGGGGAGCAACTGCCTTGGCATTGGCCGCTGCAGAGCATAACGAAGATCCTGATAAAATGGACGATGCTGCGAAGAAGAGGATGAGAAAAGGCAGAGGGGGAGCAACCGCCCTAGCACTGGCCACAGAGTACGAAGAGCCCGAGAAGATGGACACTTCTGATGAAAGCCATGACGAGGATGAAGATGGGGCTGCCAAGAAGAAGAATAAAAAGCGCAAGGCAGGGCCCACGGCATTGGCATTGGCAGAGTACGACGAAACGGGCGAGATTGACTCGTATTTTGACAACAGTCAGGCTGCCGAGGAGAGGAAGGGCAGGTTGATGGCCTTGGCTGCCTGCAGTGAGGAAGAGAAGATGGAAACTCCTGGCAGGTTGATGGCCTTGGCTGCATGCAATGAAGATGCTGAACTGAACGTGGACAATTTCAATAATGAAAATGAAGTTGAGGATCATGGGCGTACTTCTTCCAACTGCGATGACGGAGCACAGGGTCACACTTCTTTCGACTGCAATGACGACGACGAGTTCCCTGGAACTGAGAAGCAATCTGAAACTTTGCTAGGGATGGAGAAGCAGTCCGAACCTTTGATTGGTACGGAAAAACAGTCTGAGCATTTGCTTGGGTCAGAAAAGCAATCTAATCCTAGCACAGAGAAACAGTCTGAGCCCTTGCTATCATCATCAGAACTCAAACCATCGGCTGCTGCTGATGCAACAACAACCTCAAATTCAGCATCAGCGAACAAGGACTCATCCACCACGGATAAGCTTACCAGAAAAACGAATGACATGATCTGTGCCATCCGCAGCGAGTACGAAGAAATCGGCCGGGCCCTCATGTGTCCCATCTGTCGCTCCACCCTCAAACACGCCATCATACTACCCTGCGTCCACGCCTTTTGCCAAGGTTGTCTCAAGGACTACTACAATCCCAAACCACTACTGCCCAGGGATTCCAAGAATAAACGACAAAAAAAGTCGTCACCGCCGCGTAAGCCCAAGAAGGAATGTCCAGTATGTAAGACGGAGAATCCGGGAAGGAGAGCGGGCGATCCTGCTTTGCATTTGGATGAGCTGGCAAGGGCATATAAAGGGATTGGGCAGGGCTTTGGTTTTGCGCCAATTGTGCATGGAGGAAAGTATGCGGAGGATATTGTCATGACGCAGTTTGATCCCGAGGAGAATGGCATGAGCCACGAGGATGTCGAATCGGAATCGGAGGATGAAAGAACGAAGCCTGCGAGGAAATCTAATGTGCGCGAATACGAACAACATCTACAGGTGGCCAAGGCTGTACATGGTGCCTTCCTTGAACAGTCTGCCGAGAATAGCCAACAACTGCAGCATCAGCCACTCAGTCGTAGGGAGCAGATGGAAAAAGAGAATCAAGTCCGTCGCTACAAACAAATGGCCGAAGAGCAAGAGGCCGTGGTGCGGGTTGATCAAGCGGCGTACAATAAGGAGGTCAAGAGGTTTGGTGGGACGAAGGAAATGGTTGCTGCTGAAACTTTGAAGTTTGCTGCCGAGTTGGCGAGGGAAGTATGCAGCAGTGCCAAAGATGATGAGGTCTCTAGCAAAACAGAGGCAGCCTCTGCGGTGGCCACCAAATCGAAGACGCAGACCGATGCTTCATTGGCTACCACCAAGTTAACGGACGGAGCAAAAGCAAAGGATGCAGCTGCGGCAAGTACGACGGAACAAGCAACAGGCAACACCGACGAGGCCGTTGCGATGGCAAGTGAAGAGATGAAGAACTCGGAGAAGGCAGAAAAAGTAAACTTCACAGATGCAGCCAAAGATGAATCAACACTGGGCGACCAAGAAGAGTTTTGCACCGCACCCGACGAATCTCAGGACGTGGAGTATGATACGGCAAGAGAAGAGAGTCAAGGAACATCATTATCACTCAATGCCGCCGCAACATCTCTCAATGCAATAGCCATCGCCGCCTCGAGCCCGACAGTGATTCATGACGGGAACACGGTCAAGAAGACAGCCCGACCAGAAGCTATGAATCGATCGAAAAGTAGCTTGAGTAGCTTGCGGGGAACCAATGTTATGGATTTAGAACGAAGCCCAGAGTCTTTGAGACGAGCTGCCCGCGGGTCCATGGCGACTGCCGCCACTAGTAGCAGCAGCCCGATTGTTCTTCACGATGGCAACACCGTTCGTAAGAAACGCGCTGTTGCTGGACCAAGGGAACCAATCGCTGATGTGTTTTTGTTTGAGTCCAACAATGACTTTGACGACCTTGACGCTGATCCCACGCCTCGGCGGTCTGGATGTCCACTGCATGCGGTTGCAGCTGTGGAAGTGAAAACGGCTGCAAAGAAGAGCGATGATGGCCTTGTTGACAAGGATGGCGATGCGGATCGCAATGCAGATGACAACTTGCCTGCACCAAGGGTGGGAGCGCTGGCTTCTGTCGAGGCCGCTGATCATCAGGAGGAAGAGCAAGAGAAGCAAGTCATCACCAAGGGAACCATTGTGCTTGTGCAAGCGCGGACTTGGCCTGGCATCAACAAGCCAGGTGGCGTTGCACGTGTCACAAAGGTCCATCCAGCTGCCAACAATGGAGGCAATTCTACCAAGTATGATGTTGCATATGTCCTAGGTGGGAAGGAAAAGCAGGTGGATGAAACCTTTGTAACATTGAATGAAGTCAACGAGTTGTCAACGATCGATGAATGCCTCGATGACTCAAGAATGACATCACGGCGTGGCACCATGTCGGCTGAAAAGAATCCACGATCTTTGCGCCATAGGAGAGCCGCAGTGAAGACGGAACAAAGGTCCCCTGCTGCTGCTGCCGCCGCCGCGGGCCCCATTACCATCTACAACGATGAAGAACTGAAGCAGCTCTTTCCAGAAGAAGTATTGATATGGGCTAACATTAAACCGAAGAAGGGAAAGAAAAAGGGCAAGAGGAAATCGACACCACCAGGCAGTCCACCCAAAAAAGAGGCGGCGACGCGCGGCAAGAAACGAGTGCTGAAGGAATCCAATGCAAAGCCTAAATCGAAACCTGCCAAGAAGCAAAAGACTGTTACGAAGAGTGTGCCGGCTGCAAAAGAAGGCGACGAGTCTACAGAACCGGATGTTCAATCTTTGAAAGAAGCGATCAGCCCACTGGCAAGCGAAGAAATTGTCAGCTTGGCCGATACGAGATATTCTTCACTTCTTTCCTTGGACAGGAAACAATCCGATACGCCCCTAACTCTGCATGCTGTGACGTCAAGCTTGTCTGATAAAGATTCTGATGCATTGGACTCATTGTGCAAAATGCTGAAAAGAAAATCTGGTAAGAGCCTACGACGTTCGCTTTGTTTTATCTTTCATGTCGATATGCCCCAACATTTCTCTTTGCATCTTCGCAGTCATTCTCAAGATAATGAAGGACTTTAATCCTACCAAAACTCTGATATGCATTACTGCAGCGATCTCCTCTCACACGTCCGCTGCCAAACAATCAAGTGAGCCAATAGACGTTGTTTCTAAATCTAGGACCTTGAAGGTGATGCGGTCAGCTTTGGCTGGTCTTCCTATCCTCACTCCACAGTGGATAGAGTCTTGCTTGAAAGAAGGTCATCTTGTCGCTCCTTCGGGAGCCATGTGCATTCGTACTCTCCCGCGGAAGCAGGTGGCTACAGATGCTGAAGAAGATTACGATGAGGACATTCCCACAGAACATTTTGGTGTGGCCAAGTATGCAGCTGCATTCCAAAAGACATCACTTTCTAGCTCGAACCATTTCTTGAGTGGGGTTTCTGTAATGCTGTGCGGTAGCTCGGCGGGATCAGGAATGGTCAAAGACCTCAAGGTGTTGCTACAACAGGCAGGGGCCTCCATAATTGGTTCTGTGTCCATGGCAAGCCGCCAACTTACCGACATATCCAAAGGAGAGGAGCCTGGAGGACCTTTTGTGTTCCTCTGCGATGATTCTCTGACAGACAAGGCTTGTGGGGTTTCTGATGCCCTGTTTAAGCAGGCCAAGAAGTTGTTTGGGGATTCCAACAACGCAGAGGGCAAGTTGCTTTGCGTTCACTTCAACTGGTTATTTGATTCCATCAGCTGTGCGACGTCAATGAAGGCATCATCCGCCTACGAGCCCTTAGCACCTCGGACTAAAGCTCTGTGGGATCTCACCACTGAAAACCAAACTGTCAGTGGCAATAGGAAAGAGTCCCAGATTTATTGAGCTGGAGATACGTAGATTTGTTGACGAGCTATTGCCAATTTCAATTGGGCTTTCACTATTGAACAATAAAGACTCATTTACAAAAAGAATCCATATTATAAACGAGGATGTATTGTATCCTTGACTTCGCTACTCATGAAAGAGGCCCAGACGATTAGTAAGCCGCGGGAAAAAATCGCTGACGATCTTTAGAATTGTTGGCGAGTCATTGTGTTTCCAATGTAAAGCTGTTTTTACAACAATAATTATCGTGCCATCACACTGGTGTAATAAATCGTGGGCAATCACGAAGAACACATGTTCTTTAACGCAAACGAAGAACAGAGAGAAATCCCGGGCATTGTTTTGTATCAGATTAGTAAGCCGCGGGAAAAGATCGATATTGTTGACTAGTGTTGCTGTATTTCCACTGGTATAACAATAGAAAGAAGCCCAGATTTATCAGCTGGTAGAATTGTTGGCGAGTCATTGTGTTTACAATGTAAAGCTATTTTTACAACATAATTATCGTGCCATCACACTGGTGTAATAAATCGTGGGCAACCACGATCCCCGGACATTGTTTTATATCCTCGACATCCTTGCAGAGTAGCAAATGAAAATGCCAAATGCTACACGTATGCCCGCAACGTGTGTGAAGGTTCTCTTTCATACAGGATACACTTCCAAAGATCTCATGACAAGGATGCACCTCCCCATAAGATGCACTCGTCCTCCTCTCAATTGATCACAACCACCAATCACACCCAAAATGGGTTCCAATTCAAATTATATTTCTCACAGAACACCTCCTCCCCCACTCTCTCCGCTCTTCCTCAACAAATTCAACCCTATCTGAAATGAAATCCCAGAAATTATCCCAATCTTTTGCTTGTGAGGCACCGTCGGCATCCAAACCCAAAATAACATGATGAATCCCACAAAGAACCCCAATATAAATCCCCACACAAAGTCCTTATCCGTGCCAGCCGCGGGCACCGGACCCATGTACGGATTGAATCCTCCACCGGGTCCACCATTCGAATTGCGGATAAATGTCCCATTGGGCGTAAAGGCACCGCCGAACATTTCGTCGTCCTCGTCTGGATCCTCGAGTCCTCCGACGCCCATTCCGTTGCCACGGGAACGGAAGAAGAGGCCTGCGGGAGAACGGTCGAGCGGGCCTCCGAGGGCTGTAGGCGGCGTAGCTCCTGCTCCGCCGCCGCCGGTGATTGCGGCGAGGAGGAGGGGGTTACTGGTGTTGAGATTCATGCGGAATTCAGAGTAGGGACCCTGTTTTGTTTTTGTTTGTTTGTGGAATTCGTGCATGAGTTTTATAGAGGGTTGTGGCGATCTCATGAAACAAAAAAAGTGAAACACGAATCATATCATCATCTCTACTTATCGTACCTGTGTAGACATCCACTCATCTTCCATTCTCAAACGATCGTTCAATATTTCTTCCCCCGCCCCAGGTCTTCTTGTACTTTCATTACTGTTTTCTGTATTGGTATTGTTGCTGTTGTCGCCATTCCTATTGCTGTTATCATTAGTAGTAGCAGCATCATTGTTCCCCCCTTCATTGTTATTACTTTCACCCTCGGCATTATTCTGAGCAGGCATCTCATCGTCATCCGTATCCAACAATGAATTGGTCGATTCTCCCGTGTTGGATCTGTGAATGCTTCGCGATGAAGACGATGACCCCCCTCCCCCGGCATTGACAATCTCATTGAGACTATTGCGTAACCTCTGCGACGCACGGATCATGACACGACGACGTTCAATGTAACGATCTACAGAGCGCGCAAAGTAGAGTCTAATGGCGGTGACTTCATCACGCGTCATTCCAGTCTGCGAATGTTTGGGAGAACGGTGCATTACAAGACGACGAAACACATTGGTGTTAGGGACAACAAGATGTTCAGTGAAAGAGAGTATTACCCCCCAAAATACTCGGCAATAATTCCAATCAATCAAATGCATACAAAAGATGATATACACAACTCACCGCTCTCAATCTATCAAATCCCCTTCTCTCTCTGCGTCTCCTTCTCCCCCCCTGCTGCTGCTGCTCTACACCATTAGTAGTAGTAGTAGCAGTAACATTATTTCCCATCTCCAAATCAATCTCCCCATGAGCATCCCCAAAGTCTACCGAATCAGATTCACTATCATCCTCCTCCGAATCCTCATTCTCGTGATTGTTCCTCGGAACAACCACACCGTTGGAATCAATACCAATTCTTCTCCATAGCGATTGCTGACTTCGATTGGTATTGGCAGAGAGGGCGGTCGTCCCCCCATCACTGCTGCTAGAATCGACAGCATTATTATTTACATGGTTCATTCTCCGTAACATTCTCGCCTGCTGTCCCCCCCGCACGCCCTCCTTGGCCAACACGGCGTGTATCACATCGTTCGCGCAAATGGTGAATTTTTCCAGGGGGCATGTGTCCGGTGCCATCATTCGTCCTCGTACGATGAGGCGAAGGTATCGATTTCTATTAGTATTCCTATTGCCATCATCGTCGGTAGTATTGTCATCGTCGTCGTCGTCAAAATGCTTGGAAATGATCTCCTCCTTTAACCTCTTGACGGTAATATTTGGCAACACGTGGTCTAAATCAAAATCGATTGTGGATGTTCCATCATTTAATTTGATTCGTAGTGGGAAGGAATTAGAATCGCTTCCATTGGTATCGTTATCGAGCAATCGTTGTTCACGACGTGATGATGACGAAGAAAGAGACGATGCATTATTATTATTTGATGTGCCTTCTTCTGTTTGAGATTCGTTGTTGTTATTGCTGCTGCTACTGGCACTGGCATCGCTATCGTGTTCTTTTTCGTCGGAGGAGGAGGAGGGGGGACGTCGGAGGGAGGAGAAGAGGGTCATGGTCGCTTCTGTACTTGCTTTTTCCTGTTGATTCTTATTATTACTTGATGGGATTGCTCGACGAGGATGCACTTATCTCGTGTCGTACAACACCAACACGATGAGCTCACGAATCCAACTTCTTATGCCGAGCCGTAAGAGACGCGATTTTCTAAAAATAGACGCACGCAATAGGGAACGTGAGAGAGCGGCAAGTTTGTTGGGGTCAATTTAGTTGAGCTTATTATGGTCTTTTTGCCATGACGACTTCACGCACGGACAGCTTCGCCATGGTTTCGAAAGTCGACGAAAGGGGCTGTTTTGGCGTTTGGCCGTTGACATGAGGTGCTGCCGAGCTCGCATATTTTATTTCTAAATGTAGCTCGCAATTGGAATTCGTAGGTAGGCTAGGTACCTATCGTACCATACATGGCTACGATATCGGTTCCTCCACCTCCAGCTAGCTCCAGCCCTTGAACTTGAACTTGCCCACCATCAATTCCATTCCATCCTCTATCTACTCTCTCGCCCTCGATTCCGGCTTCGCGTGGCGGCGCATCAACGAACTCAAAGCTCAATCCGAGCTCTCTCTCTCTCTCTCTCTTTACAATCACCCTTGATGTGTGGTAATGAAAGACGGCGGTAACTGACTACTAATCTTCTGCTTCTCCTTCTGGTCGACAACCTAAATATCAGCATCAAAAGGATGAAGATCCTTCATTTTCTACTCATCATGGGCCAATCCATCCACATCAGCCGTCAAGTCGCTGCCTTTCAATGTCAACCACCACCTGGACAATTCAGAAATCTTGATACGACACAATATTTCTCCAACCAAAACAACAATAAAGAGAAAAGCCTTTGGGGCGGAATAACGAGTTTGTGGGAGGAGGTTATAGAAGTGAGCACATATGGACCCAGCGAAAGGAAGATGTTGAAAGCCCAACGAGAAAGACAAGAGAAAATGATGGATGAGGGGGCAGAGAATACTATGGTTGCTGGATCTTCTGCATTGGAGATCAGCGATGATGATGGCAATGACCAAGCATGGATGGAAGCTTTCACAGCAGCAAAGAAAAAAAGCGATGGTGATGACGATGACAAGGTAGAAACGTTGGAGTATGATGGATATGCACTGCAAGACCTCCTTCTCTCCAAATGGGGTATCCCCCTCGATGTTGATTTTCAACGCATTGGGGGACAAATTTACTGCACAGTCTTACCAGCTTTGGGATTTGGTGGTGGCCCACTGCAATCACGGCATGGTTCGGAATTGGAGTATCTGATGCATTTGCAGGGGGTCATTGAGGTGTTGCACAAATATGACAATCTGTACGAGTTTATAGCCTTTGTTGAAACTACGACACGGGTGCCCAAACGAGGAACCGATTCGGTGCCGTTCCGGCTGAATTTGAGCAGAGAAGATGTGGATAAGATTATGAAGTCATAAATCCAAGATAGAGAGTCATTATTTCTCATTACCTCCAACGTGGCGGGAGAAGCAATATTATCATGCAAGGGGCCATCTTGCTCCAGCCATCCAAAAAACGACACAAGATGGGATTGTGTTGTCAAGCAAGAGTGTGTTTGCGATATGCACCCCCGCCCATGCATGCTATCTAATGGTTCTACTTTCAATTTATTGCCATTGACTGCCTTTGGCTTTCAGGGATTTCTGTGTTGCTTTAAGGGGGGAAACATAGCGATAGAGGTTTGGATATCGATGGTACACGGAGATGACGGTTACTGCTCTTACGAAATCTACTCTACCAAAAGTGAGAGAAGCGAAAGCGTGTTGAAAATGATACTGACGAGAATTGAATCATGAGTAATTCATCCTGTGAGGTTCTTGTTGCTATGTTGCATATCCGTTGCGACTACATTACTAAGATCAATGCCAAATCAAAGCACCATAGATACTAATAGGGAAAGCCAAATCAAAATGCAGGAATACTTATTTTCAATATTTGCTCTTTTGCCTCTGACTTGCATTCTACATCGAACCAAGGTCAACTCCTTGATCGAACCACGGGATCGGACATAGTCTATCTGTCGACACGAGGAAGTGCCATCTTCGTGGGACTAAGGTCTTCCTAAAATGATCAGTGGCAGTGGAGAAGGGCGATGATAAATATTATGATGGTGATGATCCTACGAAGTTTAAGACCATGTCAGTGAATGGTTTAGGAGGAAACTTAGTGATAAAGGATTAGATGTCGATGGTACACGAGAGATGATGGTTACTGCTGTCGAAGAAAGCTACTCTACCAAAAATGGAGAGATGCCACCGAAGTACATATGTGAGTGATGATGGTGAAATGGTGATTGCTGAGAGTAGAAATAGATATTAGCGGTTGTGTGTACTGCAAGAATGAGCTCATTATGACTCGTGACAGCTTCTGACAGCCCCAACATGTTTGATAATATTTAGCCGAATCAAAATAAAAATCGATCACAGATACATTCTATCTGATAAAATGATTACGTGAGCTTTCATTTACAAAAACACTTCTAAATGTACTTGAGACCTGAGACCTGTACGGTCCAAACAATTCAATTTCAATTCATTCGTCAATTTGGCCTCTTAGATACCTCATCGGTGCGCATTCCTACATTCCTCTGAGACCATTTGCGTCGCGCCAGAATAAGTATCCATACACACATACCATGCGGCAAGAGGAACAGAGTGCAGAATGTGATGAACATGGTAATATTGGCTGCATATTCATGGTACACGGAGGCCAATCCCCTGTGTGGTACGCATATCCATTCATGCTTCTTCATATTTGAGTTCTGTTGCCCTACAGTCACAAAGTCCTGTGGCGTTGCAGTTCCTCCAGGTAGATCCGCATTACCTGAAAGTTGGTCAAACGTCCATCTCATTTCTAGTTTGGGAGGTGCATTTGCTTGCTTCCCAAAAATACGTACTGTTACGCCACCTCCATCGCTCACACGAGCGTCTTGTTGTTGATCAAAGTCAAACTCAAACTCTGCAAAGTTAAGACCCAAAAAGTATTGCATCCCTGTCCTGCCTCCTTTCGCCACTTCTTTCGGGTTGTCTTCGTCCTGCGTAGTTGTCATTATTTCATCGGCTCCTCTATTGAATTCATCCGTAGTTTGAATAACTATATCCTTCCAAGGACAAACGTAATGAGCGATTGTCATAAATATCGGCGACACAAAATATGTGTATAGTTTCAATGGAAAGCGATGATTTCTGGGTTGTGAGCTGAAGGAAGTGCCCCACGAGTGAGTCATACCCGATGTAGTAATTTCTACAAGAGGTCGCTGCTTTTGTGGACTGGGTTTATTGGCGGTACTTCCATCCATGATATATGTTTCAGAAGATGATGATTGGATGCAATCCTTCCTCATAATTTGCGCCATGTGAACATCGCCACTCACCAACAATGGACTTTTCACTCCACTATTCAAAATGATATCGTACAGCATCTGACGAGCTTCGGGGAACTTACTCCATTCCTCGATGACATTGCCATCGTTTGGAAAGCGTTCTGGGTGTATTTGGAGGCCGGATACAATGATGTTTACGGTGGCATGGGAGTTTGCTAGAGCAGATTGAAACCATTCCCATTGATGTTGACCGAGAAAATCTAATATGGGGGGGTTGATTGATGATGTGAAGTTGTTGGACGGTGGTGCGCTATTGTGATTGTCATTTTCTGTCCCTGTTGTGCTTTGCGTTTGCTTTCCGTTTGGCCAAGGGGTTTTGTTAGAACGAACGTCCAATGCAAAAATGGCCACAGAGTGAGTGGTGGAATAATCAACGGCAGATGTTGCCTTGATTTGGGTATCACTAATAATGTCTGGGTCAATCCTAGCAATCTCATCAGGAACCAAATATCCTCCTCCCCACAGAACGTCATTATTGTCTCTCACTCTAGAGAAATCGTATAACTGAACACCGTAGACACCCTTTCCCTCTAAAGCTCGTTGATACATTGGATCAGTTTGCTTCTTCGTCCTACTCTTGGTACGAGATGAAACCATATCTTTTGGATGTTGATCTTCACAAACATCTTGTTCGCTGCACTCCTGGCGATCATCTGGGGGATTTGAGAAAGGGGGGAAATGTCTCCATTGTTTTGGCCATAATCATGGTCATCAATAGTGCCAAATATTATGGGGCGAGTGAGTTGTGGTTGTGTGCCAGTGCCGCTACTATCTTCGTTGTTATACCAGCCTTCGACAAAATGACGATAGTCCTCGATGCCCCATTGCTCATCATACCAACCCCGAATAATATCCGGCGTTGCATCTATATGAATACTGGGTGGTGGAAATGTTAGCCGCCAGGAGACTCCTCCATCATTGTTACTACTACTCGCAGCATTGTGGTTGTGCTGGGATTGGTCATCGTGATCGTGAACTCGATGAAGGCCGACCGCCGTCCAATTCAACCCTGCAAATCTATCGCTGTAAACAGCATCACCTGCCCATATAAAGGATGCAGGTTGACGGCTATGAATGATTTTCCACAGCGGTTGGGGGAGCGAGGGGTGGGAGCATGATCCTATGGCTATTCGGTAAGGCATGGTTGGATTGTGTGTATTGATTATTGATCAGGATTCAGGATTTGTAGGCTCTTATGGTCTATGGTGGTTGGTGCGGAGAAATTTTTTTCGCAGGTGTAGATGTGTGAGTCCGTATGGAGTTCCTACGTAGTACTCCTTCCCATTTAAGAGAAACACATGTATCCAAAATTGAAATGCGTCGGAGTGTAATATTTTTTATACTCCCTCCCCTAAGCAATATTGCAACAGAGCCAACGGTATTCTTTGAGGTCTATGCAGTTTTCAGACTGCAGATCGGCATATGAAGTCTGAAGACTGCACAAGCTTCAGACCTTTTCCGTGTACGATAACAACAATGACAATGATGTATGTAGAAAAATCACAACAACAATGATAAAATAATGGACGCGCACCCTAGCCCATCCCATCAATATAGCCCCATCAATATACTAGCCTCGACAGACAAATATTATCATCCTGGTATTCTTAACATGAGTCATTTCCAATACCCACCCCCAGCATCAGGGTCTGATCACCTGGCACATAGAACAACATTTCCTTCATCATCATCTGGCTCGTGTTACCCACCAACTTATCCACCTGCACCACAGGCACCATCAAATGGCTTCCATGTGTACCATCCTCCCCAATTGGCAGCACCACCTCCAAATAGATTTTATGTACCACCTCAGAATGACTTTTATGTGCATCAGAATACATCGTATCATCCCCTGCCAAATTATCAATCAGCAGCTCCAAATATATATCAACACCAACTACCAAATGAGATAGAACTACATCCAAGAAATGCCCAAATCTCAAAGCCAACACCACATCCACCCACTCAAGTACCTAATTTTGTCAATGATGTGCTATTAACCTTCGAAGCAAATAGGAATGAGTTTTACAGTGAGCAAGAGTTACTCTCCAGTCTAAACGATGTACTCTCCACACCTTCATTTGGTATTTATGGTTTCAACACACAGAGATCTGTTAATAATCCTGTTCAACATCTCAGAACTGAATTCCCTCACAAAAGTTTTACATGGGTTTGCAAAACATGTTCCATTGGAGAAAGAGCTATGCCTCCAACAACACAAGGGTGCTGCGGCCTAATGATTCAAGTTTCCTTTGTATCTCACAAAACTGAGAAACCTCATCTCCTAATTAAAAAGTTCACTCTTCCAGTCACATCCAAGCATGTCATTATAACACCCGAGGAAAGGGCATCAACCGCAACATAACCAATCAAACATGAATCCCAGTTATCAGAAGAGCAAACTCTTTTGTTGAAAGCTCTAGGGACGGCACGTCTACCAGCATACTCAAGCAAATCAGTAATGAAAACAGTGCATCCAGAACTGAAGATGGGAAATAATCTTATCTGGAGAATCATGATACCCGCGTACCCCCTTCTCGACACTATCTCTGATCCTCCAAAAGGACTCTAGTGCCGCCGTAATTAAACGGACGCCTCCACTCGACGGTGGGTGAGCGATACTGCTGTCACTGGCTTCCGCGAAATCAAGAGCCGACCTTTCTCAGACACTCGTGTGCCGCCGTGTGCTGAGGCCCCTCCACTCGAGTTCATGCACGAAGAGGGTGAGTGAGATTGTGTTGTTGGGGATAAGATGATGAGATTGTTATTTGAGGGGGAAGAGGTTTTAGCAAGCCAAAAAATACCACTTACAAGTGAAATGCTGCCGCTTTGATCGCGAATACCATGGTATTGTTACTTTTAGATGTTGCTGAAGGCGTCCCTTTAATACGAGAGTTTTTTAGGGAGGCAATCCGTTGCGTGTGGCTGATCTTGGAATGGATTTGGGATTGATTTGAGATTTGAAAAGATCTTCAACGGGTCCAGCCTCATACATTTCTACGAGTTGGAATCTGCAAGTAGGTTTTTGTACTGGAAAAATGATATTTCAAGAAAATAAAAATGGAGACGAAGCACATGGTCAAATAGAGAAGCACATTGCCACACATCCACACACCTACGGTGTGAAAAAAGTTCTTCCCCTGTGCGGCTCCTCCCAAAAAGGGGTATTATCGTAACACGTACGTTCCCCTGGGAGATTTATTTGGCGGGATGCATTCTACTACTTCCTACGTATCCTGGTACAAAATCACTTACGTCAATGATCTAATCTGGTGAGATCACGACGTATCCACACTGCAACTATTTTTGCAACTTAGATATTACACGTGTATACATGACGTGACTCTTGATTTATTATAAATTCGCTAT
>JALLAU010000370.1:0-16164 GCA_036939495.1 Thalassiosira hispida | reverse complement strand
TGAGTATATAACATCCATTCGCCTCAGAGCTGCCAGCACCTGTGACAATGACAGCGAATGATGTCGTCTGCAACCCTATGTCCCCTGATGATACTGGTGCAGGCATTGTTGGAATGCACACATTCCCATCCATACTCAAAGTCTCAACAGTACCCAACTCTGGTCCTCCTCCCTGATCCCCTGAGCCGCTTGCAATGTGTACCTGGTTACACCCACACGAGAATGCCAGCCCCGTGCCATGCCGTGAATCAAGGAGACTAGGATATGCCGTCCACGTGGTACCATCGAATACATCAACGTTACTATATGCTTGCCCAAACCCCTCACCGCCCGCGACCATCAACTTCATATCGCACGTGGTACCGATTGCAGCTCCAGCACGACCTTGCTTAATACTTGCATGCGTTGACCACTGTAGTTTCTGGAGGTTGAAGCAGTCTGTCTCCACTACCACATTGTCAAATCCATCACAGGCTCCATTTCGACCCGAAGCAACGCAGAGGAGATGTTCGCCATCGGTTGTCAGTACAATGGCACCGCCTGTGTGATCTCGAGGGTTGGGTGCGGTGGGAAGGTTCGTGATCCATCGATCCTCTGCAATATTGTACTTGTCGAGCCAACCGTAAGTAGTTGCATGGATACCATGTCCTCCACGGTTGCCGTGACTGACATAAATCTCACCCTTGTACTCCACAGATGCAGCAGCACCTCGCCTACGATTCTCAGGCATGCCATCTTTGGTCGACCATGAATCATTATTGGTATCATAGATATATATATTGTCATGGTTCTTCTCGTACGGATATTCACCATACCATGAACTAACTATCCAAACCTTGGAATCGTATCCAACACACTGCATGTGGTTAATCTCAACGCCCTGGCGGAAATTGATAAACAATCAATTTGACAAATTTATAGTAGCAACCAATCATTCGACACATACATCAAACACACATGTGAGAAGGCGACAGAATAGAGTTTGTGTCTCATTTCCAACCAGGGAGTCCTCTGGTAGGTATATCCAAAGAAAAGACGACAACTTCAACTTACCGGCCCATTCTTAGTTGACCACTTCCTAGTGTTGGGATCATAAACATTTACAAGCTTCAAGCCCCGCCCACCGATGAGATACCCCAGCCCGTTTACATCCACAAAGCAGGCCTCGTGGCGATTGATCTCGTTATTACTGACAGTGGTGGGGACAGTCCTCCACAGCTTGACTTTGACTTGGTTATTCATCCCTACCATATTTTCTTCAGCTGCATTTGGCAAGTATAATCGAAATAAGTTATGTGGATCGCGCTGCTTCTTAATTCTAGCAATACGAGCCGCGTTGCCTCCATAATATTGCTCCAAATCTCTTCCAGTTGAGTTTCCATGGTTAATGTAGCCAGCATAAGAGCCTGAAAAAGAGTTGCCCATTTGTCGTACGAACTCGGCCTGACCCTCTGCACTGTTCTGTTGAATAGCATTGACAACTTCGGCAGAATCTGTAGACCAGTGCCAATGGCTTGATAGAACCCACCAAACCGCATCTCGATGCCAAAAGGCCGTTTCTGTTTGGTTGTGATTTCTTATGGCGCCTCGAAGAGGCTTGAATTCCACATACCTCCGAGAATGAGGTTTCGAGTTGAAGATTGCCTCGGCGAGTGCACGAAACGCCTTGCCAGGAACACGTTTAGCTGCAACAGCCGAGTACCCTTTCCAGCGGTTCTGCAATCTTTGAGCTCGATTTTCACGCAGATCCCAGCCATGCCTACCACTTGCTAATTCGGCGTTATCGTCCACTCCACCAAGCTCACGATGCATATGCAGGTGATCAAACCTTCGTATCTCTGACAAGTTACCACCATCGAGGAGGATCAAAATCTTAGGTAAGAAACGGCTCAAAAGCTGCTGGTGCAAATCATCATTACCATAGAAATGACAAGCGAGAGACAACTCCTTTCCCTCGTGCTCGTGCCACCACATCCACGGTTCTACTGTCAAACGTTGAAAGATAGGATCAGCAGTGTTTGCAGGGTGCAAAAGAAAATCTTGCCACGCCAATAACAGACGTTCCGCTCTCTCAGGAGTAGGATTTGTATAGGCGATTTTAAATGCCGTGTATACCTCCTCAGTATACCTCACTTCCAGCTTGGGCAGGTCGTCAAACTCAACTTTTGTGATGATACCAGGGAAATGCTGCACTCCTGAGCCTCCACCCCGAGCAAGCCAGACGAAGTCAGAAAACTCATTGGTTCTTGTTGCATAGATGACCTGACCGCTATAGTCTACCAGTTCAATAGCACTAACGTAGTCAATCGTAAGGCCAAAATGACGTGAGAGGATTCCTTGCCCACCAACCAGAACCAAACCGGTCATGCCTACGGATGCACAGTGACCCATAGGTAAGGCGAGCCCGTGTTTCTCCAATTCAACAGCAACACCGCCCAGATGAAACCCACTGCCAAAGCGAACTCTATTATTCCCCAATATCTCCACACTACTCAGCTCAGCAACATCCACAACAATACCATAAGTACATATACTGTCTCCTTCAAATGAATGGTGTCCATTTCGACCACACACATGATGCCCAGTTTTTTTTGCGCATCGTACGATCATCGAAATTTGCTCAGGAGATTCAGGGAACGTTACAATATCAGGATACTGGAGATGTGACATTCGTTTATTCCAAGTTGTGCGAGCTTCTTCATACCCTTCCTCGAACGCAGAATGCTTCACCATTGACTGTTTGCCCTGTAGCTGGGTCAACTCTGAGTTGATGCAGCTTGTAATCGCATCAACCATTTTGCTTCTTTCTCCCATAAGGTAGCTCACTCGATATGCCATCTTGTGATCTTCTTCAGTCTGCTCTTCTTCAATTTGATCTATATCCGCATTGCGTTCGCCAAACGAAGCAAACATTGCAGTCTCCCCTGATCGCAAGCCAAAGATGTGCTTTCTTTTGTAGTCAATCCACACGCTCATGCGGTAGGCGTGGATGCCATTCAATAGGTCGAAACCCTGTGTCTCCCATGTTTGAGTATCAAAATTAAACATTTGCACCATGTTCAATGAAGTTGCAGCAGAGCCAAATTTTACCTGCTGTGCTGTCACACCTCCACCGACTAGAATCAATCGTCCCATTCCAACTGCAAACCCTGTGTGAGTTGCTGGAAACGGCATATCCGGAAGTCTCTCCCAGTGTCCACAGCTATCTCCTTGGTTTCCTGTTGCATATCGAAAGAAAAAACCAACATCCGAGGTATGATGAAGCATTTGCCCATTGTGATATGCTATCTCTTGGCAACGCCACATATTTTGAGCTAGCGAAACGCCCTGATCCATCCCAGAAAAACTTGTATAGTAAATGAAACCCTCGTGGTGAATGCTTGTTCCATGACTTCCAGAATCGGGCACATCCTCCAACTGTTGCCATCTTTGGTTCGAAAAGTTTTCTCCGCCCGTCAGAGTCAGCCTCCAATGATCAGTGGCGCTCTGATTGCGCACCTCCGATGCACCTCCAAAGACATGCAGGTGTTTCACATCCCCAGCCTCATCAGATGCCAGCGCCACACCAGGAGAATACCTAGCAGCAGGCAATGGAGGTAGCGTCTCATACACACCCGTATCGACATTGATGCGAGCCACAGCTGTTGTGGCAGGCTTGCACGCCCCTCCCTTCTGTCCAGATACTATGTAGAGTGCCCGGGTAGTAGGATCAAATGTAGCCCCCTGATGCGTTTCGGCAATACCAGGAGGAAGATCAAGGCGTCGCTCTGGCAACCATAGCTGATGAGTGATATTGAAGAACTGAATGGATCTAGAAACTAAATCGTAGTCACCCGTTATGAATCCACCGACAAGTATAAGAAGTTCATCGTCGAGCTGGATAGAAGTCTGTTCGGAAACTCTTTCAGGGGGCGACAGGCGATTGATTTCATCCTCGCCACTGAACGTGACATTGATTCCAATGGTGCTTCTTTCACGTCTGCCATGTTTTGGTTTTGGATAAGAATCCAATTCCCATGATTGGCAAGCCTTTCTATTGATGACTTCAACCTTTGGCATTGGATCCATTCCTAGCCAGGACTCTTTATATTCGATACTACCCCAGCCATCTGTCGGAGGGAGAACATCATCACTGTCACCCTCAACACCATAGTGCACATGATTTGGATGTGAATCGCCAACACGCTCCTGGATATTCCACCAACCACTTCCCTCACCTTTGAACATCTCAAATGTACGTCCAGTGGCAGTATTGTCAAGTTCAAACTCCCAAGCATTCCCACTCATATCCTTGTATAGATAACACCCATTCACCTCCGAGCTACCAGCACCTGAGACAAGAACAGCTAATGTTGCCTCACCTTCAAGAGCCATGTCGCCCTTATCAGCTTCTTCTACGTATTTCCCAACGTTGACCTCACTCCCAACCTTGTCCTCTGCATCTATGAGTGAATATTTTTCTTCTCCTAGTTCAAAATTCCTTGGATTATTTCTGTGAACCAGATTGATAGTTTTCTTCCCCCCAAACATTTGGTGCACATCTGATGCTGACGAGCCACTAGAATTATCGAGATGCATTATATGGAGGTTGTATCCAAGAAAGATGATAACAGAAAAGATTAAGATTAAGACGGCCACAAGCACAAGGGATGCGGCGCTGGTAGCGTGTCTCTTCTTGTTGCGTGGATGCTGCTTGGGGAAGATAGATGGCTGCTCTCGCTGAAGAGACTGAGGCAGGACAATATTAGCATTGGCCGTCTCGACATCATCACGGCCCGCATTCGTAGTAGTAGTAGTAAAAGTGATGCCCGCAGAAGATGATGATTTGATCCTACCACTACCCTCTCCTTCTTCTTTGTTCGTCGCCGCTTTAGCTCGCCACCACGGCACAGTGCTTTCTTTGCGGCGGCTCCTCATCATCATGATTATAATGTTGTGTAGGTTGTTGGTTGCCAGGTTTGAGATGCATGCAGACGAAACATACAATAACAATTATTGCGTACAAGAGATATTAAGGGAAATAATCAATTCATTTGTGTTGTGTCTGTAAAAAAAATGACAGTTGCGCTACATGTAGCAACGGCCAAATCGTATTGTACTTACGTAGGAATAGTATGAGCCCCCTTGAGCCCAATCCACAAACCCGCTCTGATAACTGATAACACAACACACCTAGCCTGACTAGCCTGCATGCTGAATGCTGATCCCTGACCATTTATTTTTTGTTCTACACCAGTTCTACACACTCTGTTATGTTCCGGGAGCTGTTCTTATTCACAGCACAGGAGACAAAACTATACACATATTATTATTGTAGAAGCTGACAAAGCAATGCAGGGTGGTTCAATCCGACAAAGAAGAGGAAAAGAGCAAGGCCAGGGCCTTGCCGTCGCCGCTGCATCCTTGGATAATGATGATAATGTTGTAGCAAATAAAGACTCTGCTGCAAAGTATGTCAAGATCTCCAAGATATCCTACATCCTAAGCCTCGTAGCCATGGCAGCTATTGTTGGTTTGAGCGTCGCCACATTATTTGTTCGTGCAGTAGAATTGACCGATTATCTTCTACAATCTCGTCCTGAACAAGAACGGCCATCAGAGGAGCAGCAACTCTTGCTATCGAAGATTACCCCTGATCGCATCAACCTGCCAAATAACCTGCCACCGATATACTGGATCAACCTTGACGAATCTTTGGATAGAAGGCAAGCAATGCTGGATATGTTTTCATCTGTAGGCATCTCAAACGCTCATCGTGTATCTGGTGTAACTGCCGACGAGGCTCGCCATTTTTTGCAAACGGGTCATTTCGTTATTCACCCAGACCTTGACATTTGGCGTGAAGGGCGTGAAAAACATTTCCGAGAGGCGGCTGCTACTCTATCTCATCTAAATGCTATCAAACAAGCTCATGAGGCTCAGCATGAATTTGCATTGATCTTTGAAGATGATGCAATTTTATCGAAATTATTTCAAGATGAGTGGAGGGGATATGTAGACCTGGCTCCTTTAGGATGGAAGATATTGCAATTTGCGACCTGTAACTTACCCGTCGCGAAACAATGCACCACGGTACTCACAGATCCATTTACAACCTGGTATGAATATCACTGGAGTGCCCGGGCATACTTGATCAATAGGGCAGGGATGAAGACTCTCATGGATAAAGTTTATTCTTCTTTGGCAGGTCAAGACTTTTGGCGCATTGAAGAGGAAATGATCGTTCCAGACCAAGTGGTATATGCTGTAACCGGTGAAGCATACACCTCCACAGGTCTTTGGGTTGATGGCTCCAATGTGGAAAGTACTGTTCAGGATGAGCTAGAAAGTGACAACATGGCTTCATACCTCCCATCTTTTGTGGGTGACCCCAAAAAACAGATCGCAATGAAAACACAAGGCAATGTATTTGAACAGTCATTGTTAGTGTTGACGAGTGTGAGTGTTAGGGATGAAGAGAACCTAGCCAAATCAATTCAATGGATACTGCAAGACTCTGCGGTATGCAAGTTCCATCACAAATGTGAATGGCACGTCAATTTTGTAGCTCTCAACTCTCAATTGATGAAAATGATTCAAGAAGTGTCCACCAGCCTGCCCTTGCTTTCCAACATTCATATCCATTCAAGTGTCAACTCAAGAGCTTCCAACAAGTTCATCTTCGTCCAAGACTTCGTCGATCAAAAAATGATTGATTTTGATTTGGTGCTGTTGAAAGACGTTGACATGCGGATCAATGGCTTTCCTTGGCATACTTTTGTAGAGCGAAAGAAGAATGCAGTTGTGTTAGGGCCACTTCGACAAAAATCTTTCTCCAGGCAACGGTCGGGAGAGGAACCACAGTGGTTTCAACTGCACGAGGCTCCACACTGGCCATATTGGGATTGGAGCTCAGCTCTATTTGAGCAAGTGATGCCTATTGAAGTGCCTTATTTGGAGCAGTATTTTGTTTTGATGGATGCCAAATTTGCCAACTTCTTCTTCAACCTTGCATTGAGACCAAGGCTAGTTCATCCATCTAGCAGTTGGGGTATAGACCTTGCTTGGTGTGCAGCTGCAAAGGCTTGGGACAGTAGTCGCTCAGCCTGTCACTTGGTCCCTGTTGTCTCTTATCAGGACGATGATAAACATATGCATAGAATTGTGGAATTCGATGATGAGGGGTTTGAGGCAGTTAGTAATTACGAGGCAGATCTGCTATTAGGACGGTGGTCAGAAGCGTCATCTAAGTGGAGAGAGGTTATTGGGGGTAAAGATTTGCGTGAGATTCAGCAAGAATGTCGCGGCCTATTGAGTTTGGATGATGCCGATTCTTTTGATTTGCAAGCATGTGCAACAAGAGCTGGTGGTGGAATGCTGCAAAGAAAGGGGGGGACCGAGGAAGGCTACGAGACTCTCAAACTTATGACGAATGAGCTCAGTAAATCCAAAGCCAAGCCAGATAAGAATGTGCAAATGCTCAATGAAGCGAAGAGCAGCCTACAGAGCGTCTACCACCAGATCGATTAAATATATAGTATGTACTTTTGATAATAATAAAGGCTATCGTATGATACCCTCAAACTCATCACGAACGAGCTCAGTAAATCCAAAGCCACCATACGGTCGGATAAGAATGTGCAAATTTAATGCTCAATGAAGCGAAGAGAGCTATTCTCAGCAAGTGCATTTTCCCACAAGCCTGACAATCTTTCTTCGCTGCAATCTTTTAGAATCGTAGTGATATGTATTCGATGTAGAATGCCATTTCGTAGAGAAGTAGATATATAATAGTTGAATCGTGGGGGATCTTGATGACTGTCAAGTGGCCTCGCAACAGTCAACGATGACTGCACAGACAATGCTTTGATCAACGTAGTGTTGAATGGAGCTAAATATCAATCTTTATACTACTTGTTGTTATAAGATCACTGTTTTATCCTTCAGCAAGTGATGCGCGCTCCCCCTTTTTCCATGATGATAGGCAAGCCTTTCTATCAGCGACTTCAACGTTTGGCATTGGATCCATTCCTAGCCAAGAGTCCCTATACTTGATGCTGCCCCAGCCATCTGTCGGAGGGAGAACATCATCACTGTCACCCTCGACACCATAGTGCACAGGATTTGGGTATGAATCTCCAACACGCTCCATGATATTCCACCAACCACTTCCCTCCACTTTGAACATCTCAAATGTACGTCCAGTGGCAGCATTGTCAAGTTCAAACTCCCAAGCATTCCCACTCCTACCCTTGAGTATATAACATCCATTCGCCTCAGAGCTGCCAGCACCTGTGACAATGACAGCTAATGTAGCCTGCAGGAGACCATTCCACGTCATGTCATCATCGCCCATGCCATCTTGTGATATTGATCCAGATTGTTCGACTCCATAAATGTTGTATCTCGAAGTAAATGCTTTCTCAATCTGGGCACTCTTCACAAGCATTTTCAGTGATTCTGATTCGTGCCCATGCCTTGGATATGATCCTAAAAGTGGTATCGATAGTACAGAAGAAGACTCATTACTATCGTCATCGACGCATTCCTGTTCGGATTTGTTTTCCAGCATCGTTGTAGACGTTGGACGCCATTTACCAATATCTTGACATACTGTTGATTGTTCCTTCACTTCCTTATATTGCGTAATCTCTTGTTCGGATAGCATCGTCCCAAGAGCTAATACGGCCCCATCATATGTATCATCGGAGGGCATTGGCGGATCGTCCCAGGTATTAAAGAGAATCACTGCCCGTTTGCCAACCAAGTCGTCGTCGTCTGAGCTGTCATCGCTATCTTCAGAGTCTGCTTCCTCTTGCTTCAAGTAGGAAAGGGGTGGATATGCCACAGCATGAAAACAATTACCATTGAACCTTAGCAATCGATTGGATACACTAGGCACTGCCCAAACTGACTTTAACTTTCCAGGGGGGCCAGGCTCAACTCCTTCTTCTTCGTCCCATAAAAGAGTCGGCGAGCCGAATTCGTCCTCAACATTAACATATAGCACATGCCCATTCTTAGGGCAGCGCTGTTCGCCAATCTGCGAATCGGAACCGAGAGAAAAGGACTTTTTCGCGTACACCTCATCAATGTCCCGATGGGCTGCCATATCTACAGGCAATTCTCTAACCCAGTATTCAACGTACCGGCTGTTATCATTAAGTTGGGATAATACTGATAGGATGGCAGATTCTACTGTCGATCGTGGTGGGCTCTGCCGATCAATAACGCTATCAAATGGGTCATTACGACATTCAATGCCGGATAATACATTTGCCAATGCTGTTGGGGAGAAGATATTGTCCCAGCACTGCAGCAAAGGTCTTGGAGAGGAGCGTAATTCCTCTTCATGTGCAGCAGAGTCATCTTCATCAGCAACGAAAAGGGAGGCGTAATCATATCTATTGTCAACATAGATCCCTAAACCAGCATCGGTGGCAGCAAGGCAGGCGCGACGGACTGTGTCATCCTTAGACCCAGCCTCTTCTGCAAATATTCCCGCAAGCCTTTCCAGCTCCGTGTTTTGAATGAGAAAAAGGCCACGCCCAAAGGGGATCTGGAAAAGGCCACGTCGTAGCCTTGCGTAAAGCGAACGAGCATCAAAGCCTCGTCTGTACTGCTGCCCACCTGGCCAATGATCCATATCCGTCCAGTAATTTGACACCTCTGGTCTATGAGCGTGCCCAATCACAACAGGGCGTGACCAGCCTGCCAGGTCATGCACAACGGATGCCCGAGCCACAATTACATCAGAGTCCACCATGAGCGCTGAATGAGCACCACTCTCTGCAGCCAAAGTCAGAAAATCAGCGCGAGCAAGGGCCTCATCCGTCTCGTTTGTATTGACGCAATTTGCGTACTGGCTGTCTAAAATAATAGGACACACTCGGTGCATCTGCCGATCTGAGATGCTGTAAACAAAGACCTGGGTTTGGGACCTATCAATATTCAGGGACTTGATGCTTGCAAGGAATTGTGTCTCCTGATCAATATCAGTTTGTTCCACAAAGAACAGGCCTATCGAAAGAGGATAGATATTTGCAGTCTGCATATGCGTGTGGCGCAAGGGCCCATAGAAATCGGTAAAAGCTGAAATCCAAAGTACACGAAAATAATGTCAGTACAAATATACGAAGCAGATTCAAAAAGGAAAATTGTCAACACACACCTCCGGGAATGTAGTTGGATATTCCAATGAGGGTATTCTTTGCAGGACCTTGGCCATGAAGCACTGCTGGAATAACATCATCTTGATATAGCCAGTAGTATCTGTCATCGCCCTCGTCAATTGTCCAATCGGGTTCGTTATTTAGAAGAGCATGGAACAAGAGTCTTTCACCATCCAGAACAATAGGTACCCCAGCCCCACTTTGGACGTAGTGAACTAGTTTTTTGGAGAGGTACAGTTGATCGTCCTCGTCAGGCCTAGAGTGCACATCCTCCAAGAGCGCACGGATGAGACCCGCACGACCAATGTAAGTGCCAGAATTAAGGTAGGAGTAAGGGCTCGAATATTCAGTCCCCTCTTCGTATTGGGCACACACTTGTTCAGATGGCCAGCAATTGTGTTCAGCCCCAAAGAAAACAGCCCCATGGTAAAGGTTCATACTATCTTCACCGTGTTGTTGCTGGAAATTCTCGACGAGGTTTTCAAACCTTGCAATGATTTCTTCTGGACCCCTCTGGAAAATCGTATTATAACCGTCTACAAAGAGGACGAGCTGATCATCATCCGTTATTTGCTCGAGGGCCTCTTTCATCAGAACCAACTTTGTGTTGTACCCTCCCCACTTCTTTCCCTCGCCAAGATTGATGAGGGTGTGGCCAAAGTATCCTGCAGACCGTCTGAGGGACTGGTATCCAAAATGATCAGAGTCAGTGGCCACCGTAAAAATAAGAAGCTGTGTATCTCCTCCCACCTGTTTCTGTGCCAAAGCAATCTCGCTCTTTTCAGTATCACTCACGAAATCATCTGGATGGGCAAGCTGCTCCCCCATCACTGTGTAGCAATTGAGTCGAGTTTCTGGGAAGTCTTGTGTCCATCCCTCCATATTTGTCAAGATAATAGGGAGATAATCATCCACAGGAATCAAGCTTTGCAAGTAAGCTTTGGAAGACGACACTAGCTTGGTAGCGGCAGAGCCACTGATCATGTACGCAAGGGTCCACCAGTTAGCTACGCATGTTTGTAGGTGTTCATCAACCTCTATCCGTTCGTCTGTGTCACTGTCACGATATGCGAGATAGACGAAGTCGGCATTATTCTTCACTGCGGATGCAACAACCCCCCCAATGCGTTCGGGGAAGTCAAGGCTGATGACGGCATCATCTTCAAAGACTATGGCATACTTTTCTGAACTAGATCCAAGCTCCTCGGCGATCGAATGCCAAGCGCGAACATGGGAGAGAGCACAGCCGACTTCGCCCAAAGTCATCGTCCTACGACCAATTAGACCGTTACCAACACGGTCAGCCCACTGAGGGTCGAAACGAACAATACCGGAATCGATGGCCTCCTGAGCATCTTTAGTATTCGACGCCCGCAGGACGGAATAATCCAAAAAAAGACGAGGATGATGAGGCATGATGGCCTGGACGTGGTCCTCGAAGGCCTTGAGACGCTCGGGTCGGTGCTGTAGGTTGATAACATGAGCACGTGGCAACAAATCTTCGGCCCGTGGCACAACCGCAACGGCTGATGGTGCCAAATATGCCGCCACAGCCACTAATGACAGCAGCAGCCGAATCATCACACTACCGCAATGTTGTTGTTGTAACAACATGAACATGCTAGACCTCTGGCTGTGCCTTCTTCTACTAGGCGTACAATATTTGAAGGGTAACATCATACACATCTATCATGGCCACATCATATAACGGCCATTACTACGAGGCTATCTGTACCAAGTTACATTACCTATCTACTTTCGAAAAATATCTGATATCGTACATACACTGGATTCAGTACAGACTCCTGAAAGCTTCTCTTAGCGCTGTCTCTCGTACTTGGCGAGTAGGTATCGTATTATTTCCCTTCGCGAGAATATCTTCTGATCTCTTTAGATTATTTTAGGAGTATGTAGTATCTCTAGATACTCCTAGCTAGATACGATAGTTCCGTGGCGGTTGGCTGTGGCTCGCTCGAAATCAAGAGATAGAGACAAAATCGAACTTGACGCCACCCGTTCCTGTCAAATTGAGCCGCGCCTCAGTATATATCTAGAGGTACCTACGTTACCTCTTTGATGATAATGATAAAAGCTTCGGCCTTTTATGATGCCTCTCGAACCTGGCAACCGACCTCAACCGACCAACAACCCGCAACAACCTCAAAAACATTATAATCATGATGATGAGGAGCCGCCGCAAAGAAAGCACTCTGCCGTCGAATGGTGCCTACATGCCGTCACGGTCATGGTGGCGAGCTAAAGCGGTGACGAACAAAGAAGAGGGAGAGGGTGGTGATGCGGGCCGTGATGATGTCGAGACGGCCAACAATAATATTGTCCAGCCTCAGTCTCTGCAGCGAGAGCAGCCATCTATCTTCCCCAAGCAGCATCCACGCAGCAGCAGCAGCAAGTGTGTCTCTTCTCGCTGGAAATCTGGCAGCGCCGCATCCCTTGTGGCCGCCTTAATCTCAATCTCTGTTGTTAGCATCTTTGCTGGATACAACGCTTATCATTATCTGTCCCCCAATACCGTCGTAGACGCAGACAACAAGGGGGAAGGCAAGATGACAACTATTGGTGGCGATTCTAAACTACTGAGTGAACTCCTGCAGGTGACATTAGCTGTCCTTGTCTCGGGTGCGGGTAGCTCGGAGGTGAATGGATGTTATCTACTAAAGGGTAGGAATGGGAATGCTTGGGAGTTTGAGCTTGACAATACTGCCACTGGACGTACATTTGAGATGTTCAAAGTGGAGGGAAGTGGTTGGTGGAATATCCAGGAGCGTGTTGGAGATTCACATCCAAATCCTCTGCACTATGGTGTTGAGGGTGACTCACATGATGATGTTCTCCCTCCTAGAGATGGCTGGGGAAGTATCAAGTATAAAGACACCTGGCTAGGAATTAATCCAATGCCAATAGTTGAAGTTGTTGCCAACAGAAAAGCTTGCCTGAACGATAAAAACAATATTGAGGAAAAGAAGATATTGGAGAAGAAGAGTGATAATCAGCCTGAGTCCAAGAGTGACCAGTTAATGGAACATCAGCTGCAGCAAAGAGATGAGTTAGGACCAAGGATTCCGTATAGTAAGTTGAACAATATCAAGGGAGATGACTATGTAGGAGAAACTTCATCGGCTTTGGCTTTGATTGAGAAACGCTTAAGGAGTCAAAGAACCAGTTGAATGGGTGTGACTTCAGTGATTTCATCCGCCGGTTCAAGCCGGAAGAATTGGATATATCTTGTGATAGTATGGCAGAGTTGAAGTTGGGAAATGCAAAAGGAAGAGGGTGTTCTCGTGAAGTATATGAAGCAACCCTGCGGGGTAGAAAAGTTGCTGTGAAACAGTTGCTTCGAATGTTCCTCGATGTGGGACATATTGAAGGAGGTGTCCGTGCTGTTCCAACTACGTGAGTCTGAAAATATTGCATAGCTAGTAGGTTGGTGCAACTTGACAATCATTCTCGAGTATGTCCCCAATAAGTTGGGAGATTTTGTGTTTGACAAGAATGAGAAGATCTCAGTGAGACGTGCTCTTTTGCTCGGACTTGATGTTGTGAGAGGTGTAGCACAGGTGCACAACATTTCAGGCGGCCCCATTGCTCATAACGATATCAACTTAAGCCAGTACCTTGTCAATTCAGAAGGTAGGGTATTGCTGGGGGACTTTAATGAAATGAGATACACTGGAAAGTACCTCGCCAATCCCCAAAGTAGGGTTGACTTTACTCACATGAAAGATACTGGACTCGATCACTCAGGTAAGAAGTGTTTATATAGGACTTGGTCAACTATTCACAATGCACCAGAAAAAAAGATGAAGACGAAGATTGTGACCGAGAGTGGTGACATTTATGAAGTGGCACTGGTGCTTTGGTCTTTGATGACGCGGGAAGAAGTGCCAGCAAGAATCATTGTAGGAGAGCGCCCTGATTTGAGTCTCATGAGTGATTATCCTCAGGATATGAAGGATTTGATTGCTGAAGCTTGGAATGGTGACCCTTCGAAAAGGCCCAAAGCCTCTGTGCTGGTTCAACGTATGGAGAACATCATAGAAAATTACCATGGGTTATAAAGTAGATCAAATTTGGGAAGAAAATAAACCATTTAGACCTGCCTCGAGCCACAACGCCATGGCCAACCCCAAAAACAAATCCACAGACCCTCGATCCCTAACACCATGGTCGCCCTCGAGTCACAAATCCACAGTCGCCCTCAAGTGACACGTCGCGGTCGCCCTCAAGTCAAAGAGGATCACCACACGGAACCGCCGTCACGACATCAACCGCGTAACCATCACCACAAAGAACCGCCACGGGACGAAAGCGGCAACAAACCAACGCTGGAAATTAAAGCAGACAAGAAGGGGATGAGGACTGGAGGAATGGAGAAAAAGACGGCTTTAGCAAATAAGACTACCTACCTAACAGCAATGGCCTCGGTTCAGATTTTGGTGAGATCGAAGATGGCAAAAACACTCTCTTCTGATGATGTGGACAATGCCGATAGCATAGATGTGCGGCCAAAGAAGAAGATGGGCAAGGACAAAAGATGCAACACACCTGAAAAGGCTCGGTCTTCCAACAATATCGTTGACAGAAAAATCAGCTAAGAACAAAACATCCTTGACTTCCTCGTTTGGATCTTCAAAGCGACGGTTAAAGCTTGGGGCAACAGGTAAAAATCAAAGTGTGGCTCCTCTACTTCGTCTTCTTCTTCATTATGGATTTAATGACTAGAGCAAAAAGGGTTCAGCTAGAAAAGCCACCATGGGGAAAAATCAATATTGCCATCATCACCTTCTTCGTCGTCATCATCTTCTGACGACAGCTCAACGTCAAGTAATCTTCCATCGAGTCGACCAAATAGAAAGCTGGCAAAAGCAGCAGCAACAACAACGTCTCGAACAAAGTCAAACACACGCAAACTGCTATCAAAACGTTCATCTTCAGCAGACTCGGTTGAGATTGGCAATGGGAACAAATCCAAAATTACTTCGAGAAAAAGACCATCGCCATCGATTGACTTGTCGGCATCCGATGGTAGCGACAATGAGCATATCAAATGCGTAGTAGTAAAACTGGCAAGAAGCAACTATTGCGTCGTAAGCAGTCATCTGACTCTTCAGGGTCCATATCATCCGAGAAGGGAAAGAAGTCAGCCAGAGAAGAAGTTTCAACTGGCCAGCAGCAGCAAGGGGATATGATGAACAATTTTGGTTGGACCCAAGGAACAGCTGGGTGGAGGAAGTCAGCGGCTGGTGGCACTGGCTTTTCTTTTAGTAGAAGCAAGTAGACGAGAAAAGCTGAATCTATCTTGTGTAAATCTGAAGGAACAAGCAACCCTCACTACAACCTCAAGAGGTTGTAGTTAATGCCTTTCAAATTCTTTATAAAAGATACTTTAAATATTGCAATTTAGTCTCTACCCTTCTCAGAGCACAGGGTATCATTAATACAAATGGACATGATTGATAGATACCAAGAAGGATAGCATGGATGTTTGTTGGAGCAGAAGAGGCAAAAGAAACAGATAGGATTAACAGCGCAATGCCTGATCGGCATTGTGCTGAGCTTGATTTTAAGGTCAGAGTTTATCATCTCTCCATATGTACCATGAAAAGATGTGTTGCGTCTAAAATCTTCCCCGTGACGCAACACCTTTTTGTGGTTCTCACCTCTGTAGGAGAATCTTCGTACGATAGTGCAATCTTGGGGTTCTTGATAGTATACAATTGGGCGGGTTAGACATAGTGGATAAACCAGCAACTCTAAAACTGTGTATCCTCGCTCCCGCCATTTTCTGGCTTGCGCCAAAGCGCGGGGCGTAAGTGCGTTCATAGATGCCTACTCTGTTAGTAAGTACCTATGTACTGGTGACGGTCGTGCGATACTGTACTGGCGGCGACGGTCGTGAGATACCCGAGTCGCATTCCATCCGGGAATGATTTCTCTAGACATTCACGGCGAAATCCTCGGGCAAGACGCCAAACTGCCCCAACAAAACGCTACG